>OMKL01064187.1:0-27938 GCA_900302295.1 Parasudis fraserbrunneri | reverse complement strand
ACCACACCTACAACCACACACACACACACACACAGACACACACACACACACACACACACACACACACACACACACACACACACACACACACACACACACACACACACACACACACACACACACAGACAACTGGGGAAATACTAAGGGTATGCAATATTTCTGGAATAATTTATTGCAATTTGCACCATTTATTGCACAAAAAGTGCATTTATTAGTGAGGATTTGAGTACTTATATGAAGTTTGACATGCTCATATTTGTAGTATGTACTTCGCTGGTTCCGAAAATTACATGCATTTCAAAAAAATGAAATGTAAATAAGACTGTATACTTGAAAATAAATCCATACAAAAACAAACACAAGAATAGAAAAGCCAAGCCTTTACCTCCTGACACAGGAGCATCCATAAAAACAGCCCCCATCTTCTCAGCAGCCATAGCCATCTCTTTTGAAACAGCTGGGTCAATGGTACTGGAGTCAATGAGTAGTGAGCCTTTCTTCACCTTTCTGTTAAATGATGTATATGCTTTAAAATGTGCTTTTGTCTCATTTCACAGAGAGAGAAAGAAGAGGACATAATTACATAGAGGTAATAGACTGATAGAGATGTGCAATCGAACGTTGTAATTGTTTTAATGGAATAAAGCAAGAAAATTATTGGGAGCTGCCACAGTGTTGCAAGTCTTTCTGAATTGAATGAATTACCTTTTTCAACTCAGCACCTGGAAAAGAGATGTGTGTATGTATACCCTGACTACTTCAATCAAGGGTGTGACAATATATCATGCCACAATATAGTGCGATATGAAAATGTGACGATATGCATCGTTGAGTCCAAAAAAAGTATTGTGATATCAGCACATTGAATACTTCTTAATTATACCTCTAATCATACCAGCAGAACTGTCCTGAGAATGTCAGACTCAGCAAAACATTTTGTTTATTGCCATTCATGACGAGATGATAAGGCTATAACATGTTACTATAACACAACAATTTCATGACAAACAGAAATATATGGAAAATGACATTGTTTTGCATATTTTATGCCTTTTAAAATAAAGTCTTTTTTTCAGTCATACATTTTCTTCATTCAAGTTTTGTTCAAAATATAGTGATAAAGTTGAATCGTGAACCCCGTATTGTGTATGAATCATGTCATGAGTGTATTGGACATGATTTGTCAATGCTTACTTGAGAATCCCATTGGGTCCAGTGTACACATCAATGACATTGGGACTAGAGGGAAGCATGGTGATGATGCGATCTGCCTTGTCTGCCACCTCAGCAGGATTATCCAGAATCTGAAAACATACACAAGATCATAGGCATAAGTAGTGAACAATTAGACTTTACTTTGAAACCATTTGATCATTAAAGCACTCTTGCTTGTTTTCATCTTTGTCTGTCTCACCTGAGCACCTAGCTCTTGGAGTTCTTTGCAGGACTCAGGGAAAACATCTGTAGCAATGACTGGATATCCATGTTTCAGCAGGTTCTTTGCCATTGGGTTCCCCATATTGCCCAGTCCAACAAACCCCACCTGTGTCTTTGAGGCCATGGACCTTGTGGAGACTATAACATAGAGGCAAAAATAGGGCCATGAGCTTCAATACTACAATGCCGAAAATGGGGCAAGCCGTTTTTCAAAATGTCTCTTAAACTCCCCTTTTAACCACATTTCTGTGAATCTCTTTGCACCTCATTGCCAGAATGTATTATTCTTTTTTTCAATTGGGAAACTATTTAAAAATGCAAATAGCAATTCATTTTGGGAAACATTTTGTGGTAGCCCTAGCACTGACTTGCATCATGGTCAAAAAAGTTCAAGTTCAAGTTTACTTAATACTCAACTGGCAGTGGCAATCAGACTGAATTACAGCATCTTTGCAAAGATATTGCCATAAATAAATACATTAAGCAATAGAAAAGCATAAACAAATACTACATAAAAGTGGCTAACAATGCTTACAAACAAGTTAACTAGTTAGACCTCTCATACAGCTAAATCTGAGCATATGTAAATGATTGATAGGCTACTTCATTTAAAATGTCAACTCGCTGTGTGGAGGGCAGCACACACAACAGAGGGAACTTCTATGTGATTTCTTTAACTAAATATGAGAGCTCCAAACAGGACAATGTATGTCAGTTACATAAATACACTGGAGCCTTTCCTTCCACAAGGACAAAGAAACTCAGCAGACTCAAAAATTTTTCAGTGAAGGAGTCTGGTCAGGGCCAGGCTAAAAGAACAACTGCACTCTTGGAGGAAACATTTTCATTCTTGTTGCCCTTCATCTATGAGTAACCAAGCATTAGCAATATTTACTTGAGCTGTGTAGCACGCACACACAAATGTTACAGCCAGCTTTGTGTACACACTGACAAATGTTACAGCCAGCATTGTGAATGTTCTGACAAATATTACATCCAGCTTTGATGCCACAAAGTACATTATTGTGTAAATACAATTTCAATCTATGGGATTTCTCTTTATATAATTATTTTGAGAAAAGATGTGCAGCTATAATATTGATGAACTCTTTACTGTTAAACCAAGGTTGAAGAATCAAACCAAATCAACTCTATGCACTTCCTGACGCTTCAAGAAAGCACTTGTTCATCATAAATGAGCCTTAGGCTACGAGATCCTCATGCTGCAGTGATACCTTGAGATTTACAAAACTCTTAAGAAACTAGATGGATTGGCCAAAGAGGGTTTACAAAAACAAACAAAACAAAAAAAATACTCCTTAACATGTCCAGAGAGGGTGTGTGCGGGGGTCTGGTGTTTTGGTTGGTCTCTCTATCATTCTTTTCTCACCTCTACCTTTCAGAGGCTGCAAGGGAACACCTGCCACTTAAAACAGGAGTGCACCGACTTTATTTGGCCTGACATTAAATCATAGTAGGCTATCTATAGAAACTATCAACATAGTGATCAGCCTACGTTTTGCTCTGAAAGAAATCTGAGAAAAATTCAGGAGCCACAAAAATTAAGTAAATAACTGATTGCAAAATTGACATTTCTGGGCGGAGGGTGATTGCATGAAGGCCTACATTTCTAAGACAGTATTGTTCGTGGCATGGCTCTTCTTAAAATGTCTAAGTCTCTGTCGAAGGAACATATGGCATTGGAGCCTTTAGCAGATGACTTGGACGCTGTAAAGTTTATTATTATTATTTTTTAATCGTTGATTTACTAGGCATGTTGGAATAGAAACAAAATGGATCTATTTTAATACACATAGTCCTCTCAACCAGCAAGTTGCAAACCATTGCTCTGGAACACCAGCTAAACTTAGCTAAACCTAGCACAGCTAACGTTAACTCCAACCTCTGCTCAGTATTGCAAGCAACAGCAGTGTGTTTTAAATACGCGCAACAAAGCTCATCTTGCGGAACAGTTACAGTTTGACTTTCCTTACCGAATGTAAAGTCAACATGTTTGAAACACCTTCCAACTAGGTTCCGAGACCCCCTCAATACAGCGGCGGCCATGCTTCTTTCCTCTTGACCTTAGATCTGCATTGGGTGGATTATAATGATGGGTACTTCCTCCAATCACAGAGCAACGTATTGCGTACAGTAGTAGTCCTGCATCCAATGAATTGTGGAGGTGGGCGAGCTCAGTGTTATCTGACATAAAAAACGTAGAAAATTGCATTTCCCCCAAAACGTACATACTATATAATACCACAGATACCATTTATTACGGTGATGCTATTGTTCTGCGAGTCCCCGTACCAGTTAAATATGATGTAATATATATTGAAATGGACCATATGCTCCAGTCCACAACGCATACACTGTAACCACTATATCAGAGTTAACAAAGTTATATTCAATGAACTTTTAACATAGCTGACGTTTAAGTTATATTTATGCACCTGTAAACCGTCAATCGATTAGCTGCATGGTTTCATTCATTTGCTTTTGACTGATGTCTCCGTTCCGTTTGGATCATTGCAGCACTGCATTGCAACTGCATTTGTTGCATCTTCACGCTGATACATTGTATTGTGTATTGTTTCCTCAAACATTTGATACTGTTACTTTGTTACAACATTCAACTGATACATTTGTTACAGTTTTCAACACGCGTCTGGAATTCCCAGTCGAATCATTTTTTCCGGAAATGATGTAATGTTGTTGTTATTCCAGGAAGAGGGGACGGGGAAAGCACTGACAGAACTGCGTCAACAACTATTTTGAACGATACATTTGGTTTTCAGTTGTGGTTCAACATGGCAGATGGGTATGTTTTCGGGTTATTATATGAACTTATCGACAAGAGAACGAATAATGAAATCGCTTAAATGTATTGCTTGTTTTTAGTCGCTGATATATAAAACAATGTGGCTAACTGTTAGCTAGCCAGCTAACCTTGTCGATCAGCTGGCATGCTAGCTAACTAGCTACTGACTCGGGGAGGACACTGTGCAAGGTTGATTGAAGTAGTCAATCATTTCGCTCGGCAGGAGAATACGAAACAGAATTCCGTGACAAACCTATCAAAAGTTTAAGCTGTAATATTGGCACATGAATGTCTAGTTATAACGTTATATGATCCTTGTTTTGATAGCTAAGTTAAAACAGGCCTCGCCAGGCAGGAGCTTGGAATTGCCAGACAGTTTCAGCCATTACAGTGAGGCCAGAAACACTCCTTGGATCTACACAGCAGCCCAAAAACCTTGCTAGCATAGGTGTAGGCTATGCCAGAGTTATATTCTAGTTACAGCAATCAATGATTCTAACAGCCATACATTTCTAACTGAAAGGACAAATAAAAAGGGCCCAGTTTAGGCCTAATATTAAAGGGAAAATCCACCCTAAAACAGAATTCACATTTCAATTATGATCTTGGATTTCTTTTCTCATTATGGTCTGTGAAGATGAACAAGTATCTCCAAAAGAGAAGAAGATACTAAAATCCGTTAGGCCTATGTCAGAAAGAGGCACTTTCTGGCATTACTACTTTGACAGTGAATAGGAGATTGACTTTGTTGGCTCTGTAACAGCTGTTTTCCTGATGTTGTTGACAGTTAATTATTTAGGTTTAGGTTAGTGCTTCTAAGAAATAATGTAAATTTGTGTGTGTGTGTGTGTATGTATGTGTGGTTTATGTAGGCGCAGGCCTAGCTTGCCAGCATTATCTTTCTAACTGTTGGCTTTAACTGATTTGGAAATGTCTTGGAAACTTTGGCCATGAGGAAGTTTGTTCACAGCAGCACCTAGACTGGAAAATCCTGCTTATCATGTTTGCATGTGTCATACATGGTGTCTAGATGTCATTGTTTGACTTGAATAATAGAGAATATTTACCTGCCTCAAATAGGCTACTTATTCTGAATAAGGCCATATGGATGCACTGTAAAAAAAAAAAAAATTCAATCACGAAAATCACACACACACACACACACTTTATATATATATATATATATATATATATATATATAACTAGCAAAATGTTTCAATATATTGACCTATTTACAGTACAAACTGTGTTTGTTTGTGAAACATTCAGAGCATAAAGTTATTCAGAACAAACAAAAAGCCTGTAGGCCTGAGTCATAGTCTCTCATATAGGCTAATTATATTCAACTCAAGTATTTTAAAACAATTTATGCAAATGCTCAGTTAGAATGAAAATTTTGGATTTTAGAATATTATTATTTTTGCTTAGTTGGAGTAGTGTGAATATGTTGTTTTATCTTTGGTAAAAACAATTTAATGTTTTGCTGTGGGTGGCCTAAAAAGGTAATTTTGTTTACTTTTTGACATCAAGTTCATGCTAGCCAGCAGACAAATTTGTGCCATCAAGAATTTGCTTACTCTCACTTGAATGTTGCAGCTCATGTCTCTAGATCCACATAGATTATTATGATTACAAAACATAGCCTTAACAGTCTTGAGACTGTTACCTTTTGACTTAGCTCAAATTTAAATAAAGAAGAAAAAAGGGGAAGTTCAGATGAGATCAGACTTGCCTAATGTTGCCTGCTTGTTGTGCTCTGCACATAGTAGTTTGAAGTATAATTCCAGTGAGAGATGAGTGTGTCATAGTCATGCTCAACAACAAGTTTGTTACTTAGACGAGGCAACACATCACCACATAGGAGGCAGTCCCACTTGTCTTTCCAGATTGTAAAGCTGCTGAGACATAATTTAGGTTTCTCCAAGTTCAAGGTCCCAGGTTTTGTTCTTCCATGGTCAGATGCAGCCAGCTGTAATGTGGATGCCTTCTAGCCATTATCATCCTAACCAACTAATGTTAGGGCAGTGTAGCTACCTAGCTAGCAACATCCCAGCGATGTGGCAGTCCCCACATCAGCATTTTCTCCGTTGGTGGCTTTTAGCCGCTCGATACAAGATTTGTATGTTTCCCGCGGGTTCTTGCACAAATGAGTGGTCAGTGTTCAATGCAATATACGCTAGGGCAGTGGTATGGTTTTGCCAAAGGCAGGAGGGTAGTGGCTAGAGGGCATCCACATTACAGCCGGCTGCCTCTGATGATGGAAGAACAACGCTCTGTGCAATGCGCAGAAACCTTGGACCTTGAACTTGGAGAAACCTAAATGACGTCTTTGCAGCTTTATGAATGTCTACCATTGTATGAATTTAATTGTTTCTGAGGTTGTTTTATAATGTGTCTTCTTTTTTTACCTCCTCTGTAGCCAGTGCTGAGTGACTGATGGCACTATATCTGGATAGGACTTTTGGAGGAAACGACATGGACACATCAAACTTTGCCCACGTCATCTTCCAGAATGTGGGGAAGAGTTACCTGCCCCATGCTGCACTGGAGTGTCATTACACACTCACCCAGTTCATTAAACCACACCAGAAGGACTGGGTCGGCATATTCAAGGTGAGTGACTCTTCTGTTTTATGCATTCTATTGACTTGGCGATAGTGGTCGACCGATATGTTTTTTTGTTGTTGTTTTTTTTGTGTGCATTTGATAAAATACAACAATTTAATAATGAGACACAGAAATTGTTGGACTCAAGTTCACCAATAGCTATATTAACTAGCTAGCTTAGCTGGTTGGTGACATCTAGGTTTGCACTCGCTAACATTAGTCTAAATAAACATGGAGTTAGCTTAAATTTAGCCGGACAAAATATTGCTAATCTTTGGATATAAAATATTGCAGTATTTTTTCCCTTCAAAATATCGGTGCAATTTGGAGCCCTATTTATCCCCTTTGTGGGTAACCTAGCATTGAGTGATTGGTATCAACAGATTCCTTGTGATCTAGAGCTAGAGCCTGCGAAATATTGTAATGTCAGCAGGCCAATATTGGACATTCAATATCAGCCGATACAGATATTTTAAAAACGGTCAATATCGCTTGACCACTACTTCCCAATGTTCTTCATTATACACATTGCAGATAAACCATCTTGGCTTAATCTGTCTTTCAGACTTGACTACATTTGCAGTGTGCATGCAGCAGGGACATCTAGGCTATACTTAGTGACTGACCTAAAAGCCTGTGAAACTGTGCCAATGCCCTTTGAGCAACCTTGTCTCTAGATTCCTGCATGCAGAACTTGCGTTGCTCACATTTTGCTAATAGAGTGGATAAATTATTGATGCATTGGCGAGAGTAAAATAAAGCCTGTGTTAATAATTTTGAGGGCAGTCGTTGTCGTGCTTATTTGAAAAATGAGGTTGGCAGAGGGAATGGAGGTTTTTGGCCCCCGTTGCACACTTGAATGTCCCAGATGGATCTGGTTATAGAGGCATGTTAAGTCCAATACAGTGGCAGTAATTGATTTGAGCTTCCTCTGTAGTGAATGATGGGGGTGGAGAGTAGCAGAGGGCTTTGGGCTGCTGTAGACCTGCAGGCCTGTTGCTCAGCTGGGGACTAGACCAATGAGATATTGTGTGGGATACAACTCAGACCAGATCAAAGCCATAAGAACGGATAGCCTTACTTCTTTCAGCGTGGGTTGGATTATGCCTAAACTTGTTTGTGCCACACTCTCAAACAATGAGGTGGAGACTTCTATTTTTTTTTGCTTTATGATGTTGCAGAAATATACCTTTGTCCGAACATTTAGGAGAAATCTGTAAGCATTTTTAAATACTGTAAATATTCTTTGGTGTAATTACAGCCTGTGTACTGAGAATATAGACATGGTCTTGGCTATATACTATTAAAGAGCCAGTACATTGAGTTTTATTTTCAAGATTTTTATTTTTCACCATATGTAACAAGAGCAATGGAATGCTTACTTTCCGCTCACTCCCACAGCATAAAATTATACGAAAACAAATGGTGATAACACAATACAAGAAAGTTAGACCTTAATAATATCGATACAAAAAACTGATAGTATATATAAAAAAAGAAAAACTGTAGTGAATACTGTGGGGAGGGAGTTCAGATGCAGTTGCATAATATCCAGTATGGTACACATTATAATACAGTGTAGTCCACAGTGGCTAAAAAAATGCAGTATGGAATGTACAGTAATCAGTCTGGTATAGTTGGGGTGTGTTGTTGTGCTAGGTACAAATTAAAGTTATGAGTTAGTGTTCAGAAGACACACTGCCTGTGGGAGGAAACTGTCCTTGAACCTGCTGGTCCTGGTTTGGATGCTGTGGTACAGAGTACTGATGGCCCGTTTATGCCCAGCGTGACTGGAGTCTCGGATGATAGAGTGGGCCTTGCATCGACACCTGGTCTGGAAGATCTCCTCAGTGGATTAAAGTGCACACTCAATGATCTTTTCTGTTGTCCTCGTGACCCTCAGGATGGCTTTTCTTTCTAGTGCAGTGGTGTTGCCATCCAGTAACCATACAGCAATACCACTTGTCAGGATGCTCCTCTATGTTGCCTTGTTAGTAATTCACAAGCCACCGTGTGCTTGCTGACCCAGAATTCAGAAATAGGTGGAGAATAATAGCACAGCTTGTTTTTTAAATTATTATGATAATGACATTATAAAGCAATTGGACTGGGTTGCACAGTTGGACTCTAACCCTGATAGGTTTGGCTACATTATACTGGCATTAAGCAATTTAGTGATCCAGGTACAGGGGCACCAGTTGTGTATTGTTGTTTTTGTTCACACATAGTCTTTTCCCCTACTGTTTATGATGGAAAGGATACGCTTTACAGTGATACTGAAAAAGTGAGCTGTATGTTATTATCGTACAGAGGTCAGAAATAGCCATTGTTCATGATTTTCCAATTGGTCACTCACAAAGCATCAGCTAGCCAACTCACACTGTCGCCTAAATGAAACGTCACTGGTGGATATGAACCCTAAATTCTAACATGTCTGTTTTGCATTTATGTTTTGCAATATTTATGTAAAATATGCATATGTGTGCAAATACTAATGGCTATTGTTTGCACACATGTGCATAATTAACATACTTTTTAAATAGCCTATCCATAAACTGGCTTCATAAATGAACAGGCTACATTTGCCATAATTCTTTGTTATGTTATATGAGACATACAGAGATGGAGGCCATTCTCAGTGAGAAATGGGGGTTATGCTAGGCAAATAGGAGTATACATGCACATCTAAACCAAAGAGGGCAGGTGCAGAGCCAAAAGTGAACAAATCATGAAATAAACAAATAAACAGCTTGCACACTGCAGGGCTCCAATGTCCACTCATTTATTGCACAACCAGGGTGACGTTTTGAGCACAACTGCTCTTCATCAGACTCATGCTAGGCTGCCAGGAAAGGATCAGGTAATGTCTTGAGGGGGGTGTTGAAATATTGGATTCAGAATTGTATATTCTAGTTTGATGGCATACCACATTGTGGTTTACCCTCAAGCAAGGCACCTACTATGGCAGTATGATTCTTAAACAAGCACTAATTCCTTCTGCCACTAAAACACAGAGTAAAGGTGGAAAACGCTGAGTGCAGTATCATACATCATGTAAATGTTCCTGGCTATGCTGACAGACAAGAGGCTTGGTGCCAAGGTCTAGCATTCAAAGGATAGTGGATACTTGGGCCTTGAGCAAAGAGTTCTATAACGCAAGTGTTTTTCAAAGTGTGGGTCTTCAGAAGAGTAAAATGGGTCCCCATATTATTTTCTGGAAGTATCATATGCAAATACATATATGCATAAGCCCTCTCAAGTCCATTGCAACATAAACACTGGTAGTTTAGCAGTTTAAAAGATGGATACATGCTGTCCTATTAACTTACACAACAATCTGCCAAATCAGTTCTTAAGAATATATATTCTGAAAATGTGGGTCCTCTGAAAAAAGGTTTGGAAACCACTGTTGTAATGTGTCTTGAGTCACTTTGCCTGTGCTATTACATGTCTTCCTTTGGCCCTGTACATAATACATTAAATACCATTCAATAATAATAAAAATGTATATCATGGACAGTCTAATCAATGTTTGGTAACCCGAATAGCCCTCTCCAAAAGACAGAAACTAGAAAACATAAGACTTGAACCTGTAATAAAGATAAGACTTTAATGTCCCCTTTTAATTAAGATTAAAAGAAAAAAATATAATATGAAGATAAAATAAAAGGTAAAAAGATAAGACATGCAGTTATACAACAGTATGAATGTTTAACATATCTTGGTCTAATCAGTCTATATGGGTATGTATATGCTGTAATATGTCTTGAGTCACTTTGCCTGTGCGTGGCAGAGGCATCAATGTCCTGCAGAGAACCAAGAAAATGCTTGCACTTTCTGACTTGAGGCTACACAAGATTGCCTCCAACAAGGTGGAAGTAATTGATGCTTTTCCCACAGAAGATCAGGCCAAGGACATCAAGGAGCTGGATCTGTCAGAATGCAAGCTTCCCGTTCAACGCAGTCTTGGTCTCAGCTGGAACCTCATGTCCGATACATGCATTTTCCAGCTGAGAAACAGGAAGTGTTTTTTTTGTCAACACAGCGTGTTTGACCCTTTAGGCTTCCTTGCCCCTGTGGTTTTTCAAGGAAGACTACTTCTTAAGACTACTTGTTAGACTACTTACCTTGAAGACATGTGTGAGTACTGAAGAAGATGGGAAGACTCACTGCAGGAACTCCTGACTCTGCGCATTCCTCACACCTATGGATCCTCCATCTCACAAGCCAAGACTACTGAACTATATGTCTTCTCGGACACCTCAGTTAAAGCTATGGCTGCTGTAGCTTACCTGAAAGTCACCAACAATGATGGTGATCATGAATTAGGCTTCATCCTGGGCAAAGCCAACTTGGCTCCAGCACCAGAACACGCTGTACCGAGACTTCGCCACACTGCGACTGTGTGAGGCTTTGTGCCACAGTTCTTGTGATGTCTGATTTCATCATGGAAGAACTGGACCTGAAATTTGACTGAATCACAGCTGACACACTGGCACACTGACAGCACAGGGGTGTTAGGATACATTTACAATCAAAACCGGAAGTTCTGTGTACATAAATAATGGTGCACAGAGAATCAGACAGTCCACTCAGCAAGAACCGTGGAGATATGTTTGGATGGAGCACAGCCCAGCCGATCATGGCTCTCTATCTGTGCCAGTGGGCCATCTTGGAAGCACCACTTGGTTGTCTGGTCCAGCATTCCTTCTTCAGCCTGAGAGATCAGCACCCGAAGATTAAGTCCCATTTGAACTTGTAAATCCAGTCAGACATCGAGATCTGTTCTAAAGTGACAACACTTAACCATCACAGCGTCAGAGAAGCGATGCTGATGTGCATGATGCAAACACTTTTCTCAGTGGAGCTCACTCATCAAGGCTATAGCTTGGCTTATTCACATCAGAGTCTTGCCAAGTCCACTGATAACAGCAGTTGTGTTGGTTTGCATAGCTGTAAGAAAAGCCTGATGGATACAGAGATGAAAAAAGTGAAGCATACAATAATCAGATGTGTGCAGCAGTTGTATTCTGAAAGAATGAAGTGCATGCAGGCGAAGCGAAACCTACCTCCTAACAGTCCACTTTGCAAACTTCACCCCTTCATTGATGAAGATGTCTTGCTGTGAGTAGGGGAATGTCTTACTCAGGCAAAGCTACATAAGGATGATGCTAATCCTCTCTTCATCCCAGACAGACATCACATTGCTGTTTTGCTTGTCTGTCATCATGAAGCAGTGAGGCACCAAGGGAGACACTTGACAGAGGGAGTAATTCTAACAAGGCCTATGGATATTAGGAACTAAAAGATGTATAAGTAGCATCATTCACAAATGCGTGACCTGTAGAAAGCTGCAGGGAAAACTGGAGCAGCAACAAATGGCACTTACATGCTGAATGTCTCCAGTCAGATCCTAATTTTTCCTGTGTTGGGCTCGACGTCTTTGGTCCACAGGAGATTGCCACTTGTCACACGAGAGGTTGTCAAGCTAACAGCGAGATGGGCAGTCTGTTCACCTGTATGTCAACTAGGGCTGTTCATATTGAGGTCATAGAGTCCAGGTGTCAAAGGACCTGCTAAGCAGCTGAGGTCAGACTGCAGTACCAATTTGTTGGAGCAGCCAAGGAACTGAAGTTAGATCCTCCAAATCCCAGTGATACCAGTGTGGAGCACTACCTTTTCAAGCCAGAAGCACCCTTCATCCTAACTCCTGCTACTCCTCTCACACAGAACATTGGTGCAGTCTTACCATCTCCTGTAGACTTATCCAAAACAGACCTGTTCGAGCACCAGTGGAAGAGGGTTCAAGTTCTTGCTGATATATTCTGGGCCCGATGGTGTGGTCCTTGTGCAGAAGGACAGAGTCTGCGCTTGCAAATTTTGCTGACAGACATTCAAAGGCTATTCAAAGAAGAAAATAGAAATCACACTTGCATATTCCTGTCCTTTGTATGCCCACGGAACCAGCCACTGTGTTAGAATTGGTTTTGGACCAGCCACAAGCATTATGGCATCTTCTGCAAGCTGTTTGTGTGGGGGTTACAGTGGTGACTAGTGATGCAAGGTGAACAAGAGTCTAAAAGCCCTCCTAGTGACTGTGCTGCCCCTAACGGTATTTTAGAACCACTGGCACTGGTTTATAGACTAATGTAGATAACCCTAACAAGTTAGTGTGATATGTGCTGGTGCAATCTTACATTAGTGCTGGAGTTCTCGTGGCCCATGTACTAAATGTGGAACATTATCATAGCAGAGTAAAAGAAGCAGCACAGTGTTTACTAATTCAAGGCTGATGGGCAGTGTAGCCTCGTGTTGGTGCCTTAAAGTGCACTCTGGCCATGCTAACGTAAGCTGTTAGTGTTAGCTAGCAAATCTAACCAGTTAGATTATTGGCAGCTTCGCCTGAATGCACTCAGTGATGTACTTTGTAGTTGCCTTCATTTAGGACAGATTTCCCAGCTTCCTCTTTGACTCCACTATGCCATCTTTCAATGTAACGTTATGTAATGTTTGCGACAAAGCTGCGACAATGCTACATTACAAGCTAGCAAATGGCTTATTTTGAGAGACTGTTGTCACAGCCCAGCCTGCTGTCACAGGCTGTCAGTGTTCTTCTTCTATTGGGCACACCAGCTGTCACTCAAGTTGCACTCATGAATATGAGGGACTGTGCTGTGTTGGTTCTTGTGTGCTAATCTATCACCATCCTTTGGTGGTTAGAGGACAAGGCAGCCTGCATGCTTGCCATCTGACCAAAGTGGTTGATGCGACTGACCAACATTGTCATTCCTAGAGCCCCTTGCTTGCTCTTGCTAGTGTGGCTAAAAACAGCAACATCATGAGTGTGGTCCGTTATTGCCTATTGTCAATGCTGGCTCTCTGTTACACCTAAATCAAGCAGACCCATTATTAATGTTAATGGCTGCAGCTGTGTTTGCCCTGCTATGATATTTCTGTGAAAATGGTCCATAAATACTACATTGTGTAAGTTCAATAGGTAGTGAGTGAATTATTTTCACATCTGATGCGTTCTTCATGATCAAACCTGTAAATGAAGTATTATGCAAATTTGTTGACCGCTTGCTGTTTGCTTGGCAAGTCAAATACAAACGCTGAAAAAGCTGCTGCCATCTATTTGTCATCGGAGGTTGGGGGGCTGGTTCTTGTGTGAACATGCACAAAAGCAGCCCATGGCTCTTTGATGTTGTAACATTTTACCATAAGGAATGATTGGAGCTGTTGTAGGCTTCTTAGAGGAGTGTTGGGGCAGGTTGTCATAGTGGCATAGGAGAAGGCAAACACTAGGTTATAATTAACCTGTCGCTGAGCACCACCCCACTCCATGATTTATGGACAACTTGTCCTGCCAGTTTGATTGATTCAGTCTGATTGGGACACATACAGTGCACTATCTGCTGTAGCAGCGTTACTACTGGCTTCTGTCATCTCCCTGTAGAAGTATGCCTCTGTTGGAATGTTGGTGAGGCATGCATTCTGTATGTTTAAATGTAGCATTAAAGGAAAAATGGGTCAGCTTAGCAAGGCTATAAGACTGTTTAGTTATTTTAGCTTGTCTAGTCATTTTGTATGAGTCATACAGAGTCTAGGCTTTGGCCTCAGCCTCCAGTCTACAGGAATTTAATAATGACCAGGCTTCAACCTTGTGATTGAATGTTTTTTATGGTTGTTTAATGTAGTCTTCCCCTCCTTGTTGCACGGCAGACCCTCTGGCCTGAGTCAAAGAGTTCCTCTCAGACCTTTCACTCACTGTCACCTCTGCTGCCCTAATGAGTGGAGCAGTGAGAGCTGGCCTTCACTAATGACAGTCACTAACTCTGTTCATGTTTTAATTACTTCCTGTTCTTTCCTGCTGGAAGATAGAACTCCCCTATTGACAACTGGGCTACTGGGAGGACCAGAGCCTTCTATCTGTGACTCTGAAGAACACTCGTCATTATACTAAGAAGCTGGTGGTACCATAGAACTTTCAACAGTTTAAATCCCTATAGTTGGTACACCAATGAGAAGACAAGCTGGTCAGATACAGAAAATAATGACCTCAAAAGCCAAAAACTGCTGCAACTGTATTAGATGTTGTATCTGTATGTAACCTTGTTGCATGAATACGCGGAACAGATTCATGACTAAGCTTTGCAAAGAGTTTCCTGCATAATAAACTGTGGATTGTGGTGGAAGGCTGATCTATGTACTATGTAATAGGCAAGCTCAACTGGGCTTGTTTTGGATGCGTGTGTGTGTGCCTGAGCGTGCATGCACAGAAACCCAGCCAGCACGATGTGACTCTGATTTTGTTTGACAGTTTTATGGCAGTCGGCTGAAGTTATGGATGTATTTTCTGTACTCCCCCCTCATCAGCCATCAGTTAACAACACATAAAATACATATAATTACATTTTGGTTTTCATTTTGAAGTAGCCTATGTATAAAATTTTCACCTATTTCCCCTCTTCCTGTTTGAGGTGAGTTGTAGCTGCTTTTCTGCAGTCAGGCTTGCTCATGACAAGGGGCTGGCCACATGCACGTGGCAACCAGGACCTGGACGGGTTAGCTGAAGTGATTCCTTTTTCTTCTCTGCAATTAGGGTTGGACTCGCCCTACCCTCCCATTGTAGATTGAATACCCCAGACTAGTTCCATAATCCCATTGATTGTCACAGATCGTTTGAGGAGGCTACATCGGGATTTAAAGGCATAATCCATGGTTGTAGTATGGGGCCCTCTGTTGAACTGGCTTTGTTTATATACTGAAGTTGTTGGATTGAGGGTATGTGTTTCAGTCTGAGTTTTATATTGTCTGAGCCTTTGATTGAATGACTGCTATCATGATTAGACTACAAATCTCTCCATCTACAAGTGAAACCAATGATATTTTACCGATGAACCCTCATTGGTAAAACTCTTAAAGAACATGGTGAGCATACTCAAACGATTTAGCCTAGATGGTCGAATGAAATCCAGATCGTAGCTTTAAGGTCGTTTTCCTTGTTGTTGTTGTTGTCGTTGTTGTTGTTGAGAGCATTAAGTTGAATGTGTCCACATGCACTGTCTTGCAGGTTGGCTGGAGCACAGCGAGGGACTACTACACATTCTTGTGGTCGCCTCTCCCTGACAACTACGCAGAGGGCACGGCAGTCAACAGAGCTGTGGTGTTTCAAGGTAAGATTATACCTCATGCTTTTATATAACTTTTGACACTTTTTGTAACCACAAGTCAGACAGGCCATCAGAGGGCTGTTAAGGGTTTTTTATACCAAAACGGTGGACACAGTTAAAATGTGAAACTCTACCCGTAGGGCTTTCCTCTAGTGTTAACAAGGCCGCGTCACTGGATCCTTGCGTTTTCAGTGCATTTGTTCTCTGTTGGATAGTACACAGTGGAGAGTTGCTGGAAAGATGGGAGAGGGAGAAGGAGAAGGAGAGGGAGAGAGAGAAGGGAGAGGGAAAGAGGGGAAGGAGCTGACATCCAACAAAGCACATTAGTTGGATTCAGACCCACTACATTGCAAATTCATCGTGTTTTACATGTGCCTGAGGCTCTCCAAGTCACCAGTGCGCTCCAGTATCTCTTCATACATCAGGTTCTAATGTTAGGATAAGTTAATGGTTAAAGATAAGCTGAGCAGTTTGGCCTAAGGTCTTGTAAGCTTAGTTTACTTCTGGATGAATATGTCTTTCCCCTTTGCATCTCCGTCCAGTTCTATTTTCAAAGTCCATTTCAACCACCCCCAGGATACTATGTGCCCAACGATGACGGGGAGTTCTACCAGTTCTGCTATGTGACTCACAAGGGGGAGATCCGGGGTGCCAGCACGCCGTTCCAGTTCCGCGCCAACAGCCCTTCAGAGGATGAGCTGCTGACCGTGGAGGATGAATGCAACTCTGACATCCTGGTGGTCACCACCAAGGCCAGCTTCCTGGAGGTAGCCTAACACTACTAAACTAGCTCTCACATCTGAGCTGTCTTGTCTGTCTCATCTAGCACTCCAGACTCTATGTTGAACTCGATACTGGAGGCCCACATGAAACCTTGTTACTTTCAACATGGTGGTGGTGTGTTGTATTCAAAACATAAGAACGGTAGTAGCTCTCCAAACTCCAAACTCTGATTCAAGGAAGAAATTTATTAGGCTATGAAAACCGATTGCCTGGTGTATTGTAGCTATCATTATCGAGTCATTTTCCTTTTTCAACAACTCAAAGCGATTTCTCTTTCTGCACAGCAAAAGGTGGAAGAAGCCCAGAGAGAGAAAGAGGAGCTGGTGAAAAGCATGGCCCTCCTCCAGCAGGAGAAGGAGCAGCTGGAGGTGGAGAAGGAGAACCTGCAGAAGGAGTGTGAGCAGGAGAGGGAGACCTGTGCTCAGCTGAGGCGAGAGAACCAGGTGAACAGAGGGGAGATTCTGTCCTGTTTTGTAGCCAGAAGGGAGGTAGAGGAAAAAGAAACATTTAACAAGGTTTTTCTTTGGATCTTGTTTGTGCCTGCTCCCAAAACCCCACAAATTTGGTGAATGAAATTATATGCTTTGACATGTGCTTTGTTAAAGCGCAGTTGAAGTTGGTTGTAAATGTGGCAGCACATACCAGGAAACTATATTTGGCAATTTTATGATTGAGTTCGTACGCACAAAATGCTTCAAAAGGACAAGATTTTTGTTAAGTTATTACAGTTGAGTTTAACATTTGGCCCTGTAGTCTCTCAGCACCCCCTAGTGTGAGTCTAAATTACATGTTCTGTTTGAAATGGCAGAGTATCCATATACAGTGCTATCCAAACTGCCTCCACCAGAGGAGTAAATCAGACCTTGACAGTTATGAATGTCTCTATTGTCAAAGTTGTTATTCACTTTTCATAGTGCAATTTTAAGTGCATCTTAAAAGGAGTGTCAATAATAATTCATATAATTGTTATGTCCCATAAATCTTTCAGGATTTAAAAAGAGCTTTGAGATGAAAACATGATTACAGATTTTGTGGCTGTTAATTTTATGACCGCACTTTTATAAGGTTTTTTTTATGTGCTGTGAAAAAAATGATTCCAAAATTCTGCCTATAAACATACTGAAGAAAAACCCATTCTGCTTTGCTGCTTGCCTCAAACTGTATTTCTGAAAACTACACTCCTTAAAACCACAGAGACTGACAAGGTTTCAAAGGCATAGTTACAGTTTATGGAAATCGACATGAAACCTGACAAATGCTTATCAAGGTAATTCATTATGTGGAGTAATTATTTCCCATTTGCTCTGAGGCTTCAACTATGACCATTTCCATAAACAGCAGGTTATCAAAGTGTTCTTTTCTTCCTAAACATTTTCCCATTGATTCCCGACTGTCTGCGGTTCCCAGGAGGTGCAGAGCTCCTCCCAGGCCCTGCAGGAGGAGCGGGAGGAGGTGAAGAGGAGGCTGGAGGAGGCCACGGCCAGGGTCGTACAGCTGGAAGATGACCTGATTGGAGTCACCCAGAAGGGCCTGCAGAAGGAAACAGAGCTGGATGGGTGAGTGCAGCGTAGGGGGCTTGTTGTTGTTGTTGTTGTTGTTGGTTAATTGAGGCAACAGATGACTCATAGCTTTGATGACTTGTTCCCTAGCCTGAAGGATAGAGTGAAGAAACTGACGGTGGAGAAGGAGGCCCTGGAATCTCACCTGAAGAATGAGAAAGATGAGAAGGAGCTGTACAAGGTAACGCTCCTCCTTGTGTCATGTTTCAGTTGTGTAGCGAGAGACTCTCCTGCTCTAACAACTAGAGAGAGGTGCCACCTTGAAATGGCAGGCACTGTAGGTAGGAAGACGAGATGCAACACTCTCAGGTGAATGAACATGTTTCAGTGGTTCCCCACACGTCACACATAAGGTCAACAAAGGCTAGGGAGGGCAGGCTTCAGGTCACTGCTCTCTCAAATATCACAGCTCTGGAAGCTTGAGTCTTGATAATTTTGCCATTGCCATTGTGTATCACTCAGTCAATACCTGCGGTGACAGGCGTCTGACAGGATTTTGTGTGTCTAGCTAACATTACTTAGTAACAGTTTGCTACTTAGTTCGCGGGTGTATATTTAATAACTGTTTTGATTGGTGCGTGTGTATATGTTGTCAAGGACGTTTAATAAGAACTGTGTGTGCTACACAAAATGTGCAGTCAGTTTCATTTTCATCGCTGTTCATTGTAACGTCAGCAGGTTTATTGTTTTTTTTCAACTCTCATCCTAAATTCATCCCAAAATTAATTTACATCCTCCCCGATCCTATTTTTATCGGCCCCCGGGACGACGGGAGGTCCTTAAGCTCGAGCCCTGAACAGGGCATGCCTCATTATGCCTTCCTCTGGTCGTTCTGGTGTTTCTGAGTCTTTGTTGTGGCGAGCACCTCTCAGGAACTGGGAGTGGTACATACTGTCCCCACGGAAACAGAGTAAAAAAAAAAACACCATACCCAATTTAACTCGCACCATCACAGTTGGGGCTGGAGCTGGAAGGAAACTTTATGGGCCCACCTCAATCTCTGTTTTCTAATTAACGTCATGCAACATTTATTTTAATAGTCATATGCTGCTTGGTGCATCTTGGTGATTGGCACTGTATAAACTAGGCTTGAACATAATGACCCTATGTTTTATAACTTCTCCCATCCTGCGTGTATGTGTATGCGTGCATACATTTATGTATTTGTGTGTGTGTGTGTGTGTGTGTGTGCGCACGTGTTTTGTACACATGTATTTGTGTGCACGCATGTCTAATTGTGTTTGTATGTATGTGTTTGTTCGTCCTTGTTGTTTGTGTTTGCGCGTGTGTATGTGCACCAGACACACCTGAAGAATCGTGAGCTGGAGAACACGAAGTTGAGTGCGGAGCTGCAGATGCTGAAGTCGGTGGACGTGAATAAGGAGAACACCATCGCCCAGTTTAAAGAGGAGGTTGGCCGCCTGCGGGCCTGTCTCACTGAGAAGGAAAGGCAGCACAGAGAGATCCTGGCCAAAGTCTCCCCTCTGGTACACCCAGTCTCTCACAATATATATATGTGTGTGTGTGTGTGTATATATATATATATATATATAACATTAGATTTTTAATTCAATTAATCTCACTTGTAGATACTTACAAATATTTCTTTTTTTGTGTTTTTTACCTGATGTAATTTTATTACATGTAATGCAATCTTTATATTATCTTTCAAACTATTACATAAATAAAGTTAAGTAGTTAAATGCAGTCTGCGGTCTTTATAGTATTATCTTTGAAAACCATTGCATAAATAATGTTAATTAAAGTTTATGACCTTTAGGGTTGGGTTCCATTAGACGGTTCGACTTTGGAACCGGTTCCAAGTTTTATTTGTTAAGCTCCAAGTCTAACAAACCCTCTTATCAAATCTCTTTCCCCCTATCTCTTCTATCCCCTCAACCTCAACCCCAGTCTTTTGATATAAAATTATTTATTTATTTTGCTGTTTTACAAAATGCTGAAAGCATATTTTGTTACTGCACTCAGTGCAATAAAAGCAACACACAATCTTTACCTAAGAAATTGTCTTTTCCTCCCAAATAATTACCTAAAAATGGTTCCATAAGAGATTTGAAAGGTCGATAAGCAGATTTGATACTGGGTTCAGATTTGATAAAATGCTTTCAAACCCCAAACCTTACTGACTCTACCAGGCCTTGCTAAAATATCTTTACGAACTCTCAGTTAGAATGAACCAATCCTTGCCATAGGGATATTTCTACTTGGCACCATACTGTAAGCACACAATTCATCTGCCTCAGTGTGTGTATCTTTTCTGTACCTTTCTGTGTCTTCATATGCCCTCCCTCTGCTGTGTGTCCTCTGCAGGGAGACATGAAGGCCCTGAAGGAGCAGCTCCGGCAGAAGGAGGAGCAGCTCCAGGCCACCCAGCAGCAGTCCTCCATGTTGGCTGCTGAGTTGAGGGACGCCTCCAGCGCCCGTGACCGCAGCATGTCCGAACTCTACCGCATGAAGCTGGAGACGGATGCCCTGCGCCAGGGCAAGGCTGACGCTCAGGCTCAGTGTGCCCGCCTCGAGCGTCTGGTAGAGCAGATGAAGGCAGAGGCCAAGCAGGAGGCAGTAAGGGCAATTATTAGCCCATCTGGCTTTTTAGATGGTATTCAATTAGCTTTACACAGAACATTAATTTATTCTCAAGTCAAGTCAGGTTTATTTGTATTGCCCAGTATCGCACAATTACATGTCTCAATGGGCTTCACATGCACACATTAAAATAGCACCCCCTAACCTTAAAGGACCATGCCAGTCTTTTCGACGTGTGGGTTCCAAGTCAGTGCAATTGATTACTTGCCTTGATACAAAAATCATGTCTTTTCGTGATCTTTTACCATTACTGAAAAATGTGGTGGTTATTTTCTGCAGATTCCTATGTATCTGAAAATGTGTCTTAAACAAAACAGAAGCTGAAGAAAGTCACCACATTTTACTAAAATACCATGATAACATCTTATGTGTCACTTGTTTTCTGAAAGGTTTTGCCATTGTGATATATGAGGACGAATTCCTCTTCGTCCTTTTTTAGACACTATTAAGTCACAATAGAGCAACATTTCAGGGGACATTTTTTTTACAGGAAAATAAATGCACCCCAGATGTTAGCATGGCATTTTAGTCAGATGTGGTGACTTTTGTGGGATTATGTGGGATTATGTGGTGTTCAACTCACATTTTTGGATACAATGGAAGCCTATGGCAGTAGTGAATTGGCAGAAAATAACTTGCAGTGAATTTTTCAGTAACAGTAAAATATTATGAAAAAAGAAGGGCACCTTTATTTTTGTATCAAGGCAAGAATGACTTGGAACCCACATGTCAAAAAGACTGGTATGGTAACCATTGAAGATAAGAAAAAACAAAAGGAAGAAACCTTAGAGGGGCAATTCAAAGAGAAATTGCCCAACCAGGATGGTCAGACGTGCAATAGGTGGTTGAGGTGGGCAACTAATGATTGGCAATAATACATATAACGAGTAACCAGAGGTAACAGGCCATCAGCGATGCCATCAAGATTGCCACCCACGACGGTCAGAGTCTCACACATATATAGAGGAATTCTGTAATTTGGTATATACCAATAATGAAGCACATACAGTGGTCAGGCCTAAGTAATGGAAACATCAAGTTCCCTCATTATTGAGACTTTTGGCAGTTGTGCTCTGGTATGAGGTGCATTTCTTGGCATGATTTTAAGTCCAGTCATCCCTTAGGAGGCTTCACGATTTCAAATACATAATAGTCCAAATGATTGCTCCATGCTGCTTTTCTTCCATGGTGGTTGTCTTTCAGGATGACAATGCCCCTATCCTCAAGGCATGAGTGGTCAGCCAAATTGTACAGCACGATAATGATGGCAGCTGTATGCCAAAGACCTAATTTAGCATTATGGGATATTCTGAAATGGCGTCCGAGACTCTATTTGCTTTTACTGCCATCATTAAAGTGGAAGTCCCAGTTGATCACTGAAAATCAGTATGTTAATGGTAGTAGTGACTGACCTCGCCCTCCCAGAGGAAAGTAGACCAAAACCATGTCAGAAACGGCCTCCCACATTGTAGGAAGAGCCACAAGCACTTAAAGGGGAATGTCACTCCATTTATTAATTCAGATGTGTTATTCTTGTGCCCCAGGACAGTTCAGTGTAATATTTGTGAACATACACCACTCTCTCCTGAAGCTTGAAGTCGGAGAGAGAATGCTCAAATGTGTGATGTGTGATCTGGAGCTGCTCCATAGACAATGAACAGGGCACTGACTTTGTGGGCCCATAAACTGTTTGCGTGAGCTCTTACACCAGTTGAGGCTTAAGTTCTGGTTCAGACCTGTTAGAAATACTAGTATATTAACCTAATTTGGGTGTGAGAGCTAAACTTAACATTTTATGGCTACATAAAGTCAGTCCCACATTCATTTTCTATGGACTAGCCTCACATTTTATACACGAATAACATCACAAATGTGAGGGTTTTCTCTCTGATTTGCTTTAGGAGAGAATGGTGCATGTTCACAAAAGGTTGACTGAACTGTCTTGGGGCACCGGCGGACAAACATATGTGAATTCTTAAAAAGGGGCCATTCCACCCTTAAGGACTAGTGGACCCTGAACTTAGTAAGCACAACAGGCAACAAACTTGTTCGCCATGGTCATGTTAGCACAGGGCCCTCCCCAAGTGGTCCCTTATCCTGCGTCTGGTGTCCTGACTGTCCTAGCTCTGTGCTGTGTGTCAGCAGGCCAGGGCAGAGGAGGAGGAGGCTGCTGCTGCAGACCCAGGTGCTGTGGCAGAGCTGCAGAGAGAGGTGGAGGATCTGAAGCTCAGGCTGCACATGGCTGCAGAACACTACAAGGAGAAATACAAGGAGTGTCAGAGACTGCAGAGACAGGTGGTCAAGCTCTCCGAACAGCAGGGGGTGGGTCTCACCAGATACTGACACACACAGGCTCATACAGGGAGATATGGGTTGGGAACCGATGCAAATCAAGTTAAAGGGAGAAATGATACAGCTGTGGAACCACCGCATTAATTTACCGGAGAGTAGGATAACAAAAAAGGTTTTCAATTGGGATAAGGCACACAGTCACCCCTGGACAAAGGAAATGTTTTTGATTCTTAGAGAGGCAGACTTGGGGTATATCTTTCATAACAGGCTTTGCTGTAATGTTAATGTGCTGAAACAAAAGTTATCCCTCAATTATGGAGAGAAATGGTCAAATGACATAAGCTTAGATCTTTTGTTCAGATGAAGCAGTGTTATGGTCCTGAGCCCTGTGTTACTTCTTTTCTAACTAGAAGCCAGAGGTCATTGTGTGCTCAATTGAGAATTGCTATCCTACCCCCTTGCTATTGAAGTAGGTCAGTTCACAGCTATGCCGGAAGAGAAAAGAATATGCAATGTTTGTGATCTAAAAGAGGTTGAAAATGAATTTCATTTCATGTTTTATTGTACTTTATATGATGACTTGAGGATTCCCTTGTTTGATGAAATGCAAAAGCAAAAACCTGAGTTATTCTGGGTAGATGGTGGACTGAAGTTGGAGTGGTTATTTAAGTTTGAAGTATTTATGGCTGCCAATTTTATTTCTAAGGCCTGGAATAGAAGGCAATATCAGCTCTTTATATAAGATATGTTTTTTTGTTTTTGTTTTTATTTATCCATTCCTGTCACTGGCTTTCCCGACATGATATATGTGAGTTTACAGGCCTAATTATGTGGTTTGTCGTGTCTTAGGTTGTATTATAGATACCTTGTTTTTTTTTTTTCCATGGCAGTGTTGGGTGGGAGTGATTCTAGCTCTAGTTCAACGTCACTCGATGTTGTGTTCCAAGCAGTTTACAGCATTCAAATTGTTGTTATTTGTATACTTTACAGAGATAAAACTGCTGTTTTTAACAGAAAATGTGTGTTTTGAGGGGAAACTGCTGTTGTGTTCTTTTTATGTAACATTTTCTGTGGCAGTCAAAGTAGTGTTCCTGCTGTAGATAACCAGTGCTAAATTTACATACGTAGTAGGTAGGTAGTAACACTAGTTGTATAGGGCAAGGAGCAGGCTTGCTGTACATTTGGTAAACCCGTTTACAACACTTGTGGTACTCAATTATACTTCTTCAATTTAGTGTTCTTCACCTTAAACCTGCTTCCATCTTCCTGGATAAAATAATAGTCCACAGCACTGATCATTCTTTTATCATCATCCAGGATCTCTGTCTGAAAGCAGAAAAGGGATAAAATGTCCTGAGGCTGTCACAGCTGTGACTTTGCCAGACAGCGACTGCTTTGAGTCTGCCTGAACCGGAACTACTTCCGAAGCAATTGCTGTCACTTCATAAAGTTGTTCCAGGAAAAAGTACAATGCCCATGTTCATGGCAATAATGAATTATACCGACCAAAGCAAACAGTATGGCTCTGTGACATGTTTTAACCGTTTTTGGACAGCAATGGAGCTCTATGACTCCTGTACAGTATATGAGCTATAATCTGGTGTATCTTGGCTGGATGGACCATACTTGTAAGTAGAAGAAATGCATTGTAGGTTTTGGTCTTTTTGTAGGCTATGCTGACAATACAGGGAAAGAAAAGAAACAACACTGGCCTTATCCTTTAAGTAAAGGAATCGTGTGTACTTCCTCCACCACTGCTGCCAGATGTCATCAAGAAACCAAAGCAAAGATTTATATTAGTTAGAGTGTGATTCATAGACTGGGCTTTGAACCTTCAACCTACTGGGTGCATGTTGATGAGCCAGCCTGTCTTCTCTCCAGGTTCCTTCATCCTTTCAAAGCCAAAGCGCGTGTCCATCTCATCGGTGAACTGACTGCGCTCCAGCCGCTTGAGGGCTGACATGGAGGAACCATCATCCCTGTTTGGATTGGAACATAGTGAGTGAACCAAATGTGTGATAACTAGCTAGACTAACGTTACCTTGCAGTTTCATTTGCATTGCTTTTTGTCTGGAGTGTAATTACATTGTAACAGTAACGTTATATACATAAAGGATAATATTGCCTATAAATATACAGCACTGGTTCTCAAAGTGACCCCCAGGGGTCCTTGCTGGGGTTCCAGGGGGTCCCCAGCAAAATGGGGGATTTTAATATAACTAATAATTCTTCACTAGAAGTTAGCACAATGAAAGAATGTATAAATGGCTTCTCATATGATTCACTCTCTCCTCTGTCATCTCCACACCTACAGACGTTATATAACAAATAAACATTATCTGAGGCTCCGGCTCCAAATAAAGCGACTCTGCATATTTCTCTTACACTATGTATTTGGGGGTCCTTGACATGAAAATGTTAGAGGTACACTGATATACAGTATATAGCCATCTTACTGTTGGTTATCCGGATCGCCACCTTGTCCCCTTTCTGCTTTGTACCTTCCGCTGTTTTGCAGGACCATCTTATATCGTGGTCTGCAAGTAATGCCACGGTAAGAAATCCACTCGCGTTTTTAACGTGTGTAGTTATAAATGCACTTCACAAGCAGACTATTTCCATTTGTTGTTTGCGAGCTTGCAAAGCTACATAGCACGATTTGACAGATAGCTATTTGGCTGTGGTTCTCCCGTGTGTTTTTATTTTGGCGCGCTGGTGTTTTTACCGCGAGATCATGGTTCTGATCAACTCCGCCTCTTTGGGAGGCCCCTCGCTGCTCAGAACCCTCCCTCCAGTCCACATGTTTACGTTACTGTCTCCTTCGGTGTTGTACGACCTGGATGTGATCGTATTGGTAGGTTTGTTGTCTGGCACATGCAATTTTGATAACTATTTAAACAATTAACGTTAATCCGCTTCAGCGTTGCAATTCAGTTGGCCTACTTGGAATATTCTATCTAGGGTAGCAATTCAGTGGGTAGCCCAGTTAAGGAGAGATCTGAGTAGTTTGAGCTCGGAAAGGCCATCAATTAAGAGTTGATTGCTAGCTCATCATGTTAACGTGAACTAGCTAACCATTAGCTAAATAAATATATTGACAATGTCATCAGCGAGCTATAATAAATTGGCCGGTAAATTAGACAGTGAATTTTCAGACATTTTCTTGTATTACACTAAAGTAATTTCATCATAACAACAACAACAACATCATATCAACGGTGCAATGCATGAATGTCCCTTGAGGCTCAGATTTAACGTGTAACGTTGAATTGTGTTTAATAAAGGACAACGGATATTAACGTCAATGGTGCAAACAATAATTTAACGTTACTCTGAATTGTTTGCAGGTCTGCTTGCTTTATTTATCTGTCACATATGGTGGCCACTGCCCACTTCCCCAGCCATGTGTTGTGGACTGTTTTTTGTGAATTTAGCATAAAGTTAAACAAACCTAAGCTACTTCAGTCAGTAAGCTTAATTTTGTTGTACAATGAAATGTGATTATTTGAGGTTCTTTACTTGAGCATGCTATTAGCAAGCTTTATTGTTTGCATGCGTACGCCGATTTCATTTTATTACAGTAAATTTAAACTATGAAGTAGTTTTGAAGGGTTGCATGCAGTCAACCGTGTGAAATAGAGTAAACGTAACGTTACCTGTGTAGTTGAAATAGAGTTTCCCTACTTTTTCAGGTAATATTTATAAATCTGTTAATTATGGTAACTACTAGTATCAGCCTCATGCAAGATACATGATTGTTTGCCTTATCATGGACTGGATTTCATAGTTTACCTATTTGAAAGCCTGCACTAAAAAGTGTTGTAGATTGACTAAAGAAGTGCCTTCACGTTTTAATCAAGTTGGTATAAGTTTTATGATAAATGCACTGCACAATAGTAAATTATGGTAAGTAATAATCACATTTGTGCAAGTTGCATAAAAACAACATTGGAACATTTCAGTGCGCTTCTGTTCTGAATAACATTGGTTTTATCAGTGATTCTTCGTTTTATCTGTATGGAGTCTGTCGTTTACTGTACCCTTTTTAAAAAGCTGCATTTAAAAAAAAAAAAAAAGTGTAGTTGTTGAGCTGACTACAGAAGTGGATTTATTTTATAATTAGGCTTTTCGAAAAGTGAGACCCACTCCCCTCTGTGGCTTTATGAGCCTGCTCTGCACTCTGAAGGTCATAGCACAAATGCCTGTTTATAAGAATGTATTGTCAATATCGATTTCTTGCTAGGGCAACATGTTTTGTATTTTCCTAATCCCTATGTGTTCCAGTTTTCACAGTGTTTTGATGCTTCATCTCAATGCCTACAGTTGCTATTAATGTGATTTGTTTGCTCATTGCCTCCCTCCCCACTTCACCCCCTCACTGTCGACCTTTCCCCCATATGGCACAAGCATGCACACGTCTCTCAGCTGTTAGACATGCTGTTTACTGGTCAGTTGATGTCCTATCTGTATGGTGGACTGCATAACTGTCTCCACATATTGAGAATTGGTATCCTACCTCTTGCTATTGAAGTAGGTCAGTTTACAGCTATGCCGGAAGAGAAAAGAATATGCAATGTTTGTGATCTAAAAGAGGTTGAAAATGAATTTCATTTCATGTTTTATTGTACTTTATATGATGACTTGAGGATTCCCTTGTTT
>OMKL01064180.1:0-15026 GCA_900302295.1 Parasudis fraserbrunneri | reverse complement strand
CACTAAAGAGAGATGTATATGTTCAATTTAACAGATATGGTGTCTTGAAAAGATGTACTCAATAAGTTGGTGTAACAAAACACCACATCATGTTTTGACTCAAGGAACCATTGGTATGTCTCAAAGCACTCAATAATGAGTTTTTCAGTCAACATAAAAGTTTATTCGTCACACCCATTATACAAATACTGTACAATGGAAGTGAAATGCTTCGCAGTACAATGTATTGTATGTAACCTCCACCTATGTTAGAGTTTTGACTGTTGAACATAAATATTTCATATCTTAAAGGTCCCATATTTTTTACTACTCGACAATTTTATACGATATCCTTGAATCTATGGAACATTTACTTTTGTTTTTTTGTTTGTTTTTTTCAAAGAAACTATAGTCTAAATCTAATATTTTCCAGCACCGTTTCCTTGTTTCCGTTTTGGTGGTTGTGGCACACACCAAATTTTATATTCATTATTCCTTCCCTGATTGGCTTCTCCAAACCCATAAGTAAAAAAACATACAAACTGGGCAGTAGATTAGGTAGGCAATGTTCCTAGCTCCAAAAAGACACCAATTTATGAATAAAGCTGTATGATTGTTTGTGTCATTGGTATGACATCACAAAGGGTCTTACTTCTGATTGGCTTGTTTAATCTGAAGACTTTTTTCACATAACAACCATGGCAAGGATAATTATTTCCAAGCACCTAAATAACATTTCAGACTGCCAATCCACATCAAGACTAGGCAAAACCCATTTTCCATATATGGGACCTTAAATATTTGGGGTTTCAAGACTTTATTTAGATAGCATATAAACATACCAAAATATACTGTCTTAAGTTCGAAGAGAATGTTTCCCTTGAACAACTAATATAATAATAATAATAATCTGACCTCCATCTGTCATTTTGTTACACTGTTAACACCATAACATCGTCAGCAAACAGGGATATCTAAGGTGACTGGTGGGATGACCTACCTTGATTTGCAGCAGAGTATACCATGGAGTTATTCCCTGCAGTGTTAAGACATCCATCAGATGCCCCAGGAACAGCGTAGTGAACAGCTCCAGCCGCCACCACGGCGGGGCTGCGACAACCATAGGACACTGATTTTAGCTTCCCTCCTCTGCCTTGCCTGCTCATATCTTGTGACAGAGCTCATATTCACAGAACTATTAAGACAGCTGCAATGGAATACGGAGACTAAATTCATGTGCCTCCAAGACTCAATGGGAATATTTACTTTGTATTTAAAGCTATACAAAGCTATACAGCACTAACATACAAGCGACAGATGGAATTATGAAAACACTGTCTACCATAATAATAACATTTCAGAGTGAAAGACAAAGTGAAAACATTTCAGACCAATGTAGCATAGCCACATGGTACACATAAGTCACTACTTGTCACTCATTAGACAAGCAGAAAGCATATGGCAAAGCGTTTTAAACTGCTGTCCCATGGATTTTAGAACTCACCTCTCGTTCATGTACAATGATCGGTTTTGCAGGTGTAGTTTTCCCTTCACGTGTTGGTCCCAGTCCTGAAAACACACATCATGCATACACACATATACACACACCATCCAAACATAGATTCAGCCAGCTCGGACACACTGAGAGCTCACCGCATACCCCCTTCGATCGCCCAACAGACCCCTGTGGCTAAGCTCATGGGAGGGACCAATTAAAGAGACAACAACTTGAATTAGGGAGCGACTTCCCCTAGAACCGCAAAGTGTTGATATATCCGTTTTTTCCATGAAAACAGACCTTCACATACCCATACCGAGGGGAGCGGAAAAAATAGAGGCTCTGAGAAAAGCTGTCTGTCACATAAATTATGTCGCATAAATTCTTCCAATGGCAAGGCAATAAAATGTGAGGATTTGAGCTGTCTGTTATACAATATACAATACAATATTGGGGCCTTATTAGCAGACTTTGTTGGTTCCACAAATTCTATGATGGTTTGAGGATTGATATGTGAAATATTTAACTGGACTTATTGGACAGTGATTTTGTTTAAACTGCTAAATTGGTCCTATTATAATACTCTATTACAGTACTTCTGTACACAGGAAAAGGACACATATTCACTTCCCGTATGGCCACATTACCCACCTTGAGGTTGTAGACCTTCTTGTCACAAATGGTGCACTGGTGCGGCAGGTGGGAGGGTGTAACTGCATGGTAATCATTGACTTGGTGGGGTTGTAGGGTCATGGAGCCTGTAGACAGGGTTTCCTCACCTCCCGGCAGGGGCTGATATCCCACAAAGCCCTGCTTGCCACCTGAGCCGAAAGAGGCGGACCCACCACTAGGATTAAATTTGGGATCAGGGGTGGGTTCCTCTGGGTTGTACAACTCCGCCCTGGCACGAATGGGCTGCCCTGTCGCTGTCCACAATGTGGGAGCATTGGAAACCATATCCCCTTTTCCAGTGTGACTCAGGTTAGCTTGGCTTTTCCATTGCTCCTTATGGCTGGTGGACGTATAGGCATGCATGTTCTGTTCATTGACACTAAATCCAGTCTGCTGTCCTTGCACATCCTGCCCATATAAATCTCTCTGAAACCCAACATTGTTTGTGATTTTAGCTTGAGTATTTATCGAGGTGTACTGTCCATCCCCAGCTTTGGTTGATGCCACAGAAGACCCTCCCAGGAAGCTGCCATACTGCAGACGCCGATCTGTATCAGAGGGGTATGTTGAGCCTCCCTTCTTGCCATACTCTCCCCCTTGTTGGCCCGCTGTAGTCCCCCCACCATAATGGTTCATCCTCACATTTCCGGGGTTCTGGTTGAAGCCCCCACCCACCAGGGTCCCCAGGGCTGAGTTTGGAGATGTGAAACCCAGGGCACCGGAGGGGAAAGCGCCCTGAGGGTTCCCGACCATGGCTGAAGTCCGGAGCTGGTTAAACAGGGGCTGGGACATGGCAACATTGGAAAGGACCTGGTTGAGGACAGAGGCGGCAGTGGCTGTGTTGCCCCCCACAGCACCCTGTGCCAGTTTGAGGCGGTGGAGGGTGAGCTGGGCTTGGAGCTGAGCAAGCTGGAGGCTGGCTGGGGTTAGGAGGAGCTGTTGGTTCTGCTGCTGCCCAGCCTGCCCAGCACCACCAGGCAGCTGGCCACCCAATGGGGGTCCTTTACTATCAAGGATGTCCGCTGCACCAGCACTGCAAACAAACAAATAACTTGAAGCTTAGAATTGATTCATTAATAATCTATCATTATGAAATATTTGCTATTCTGTCTTTTACAAATGTTCCTGAAGTTGTTCAAGCAACACAGATGTCAGATATACTCAGGATTTGATTACTTATGTCATACAAACTGAGGAAAAACTGAAAGGTAATTGATTTGCTTCAGTTAGGCTGCTAGAACAAGTTTCAAGGGGTTATTGCTTGTAGAGGAACCCATAACCAAGTAGCCCAAGGGACTGCCTTTTTCCAATATTCTGTGCATGAGTCATACCAGCTTCTTAGCACAAGCTGCAGTAATAGTCAACTTACTGTAGAACCACATACTACAGCCCCAGACCCCCTGCCTGTCTGTGACCCTGTTTGACTGGCCTGTCCTTTTAATTTCACATGCTGTCTAAACTTAGTCTTCTCAACTATTAATCACGACATCCACGTTAACCACCTGACACTGCCCTACACAGCCACTGCTCCTCCCCACCCAAGTGAAAGGTGAGAGTCTCAGCAGAGAGTTGTTCAAGACAAATATGTCACCCATGGTGTTTTGCACATGGTGATTCCGACTAATAGGAATAATGGGTATTAATGAATACACTGAATATATGGATCCTCCCTAAAAGCTTGTTTTGGAAATGAGCAATATGTTTAAAGAATGGTTGTGGTTTACCCCTCTTGAACCTGGAAAGTTATGGGATATTCTCAATTATGAATTTGTGCAACTGAATCTTATGGAGGATTATCACCTTCAGGACTGTGGTCCTACTGGCTTCTGGAGTTGTGATATGGTCTTACTGTGACATTGCCACATCATAAAGTCATCATGTCATTGCTGTCATTCAATTACAGATTCCAGCTTCTAAGCTAATAACTAGTGGGCTCTATGCATATGGTGAGGAAGCCATGCTCCTACAGGATAATACATGACATATTATCCATATCAAAATCATCATTTCAAATGAATGTCAAGGGGGAAAGAATGCAATTCAGTGATAAGGTGTTTTAAACGTATGATTATCTTAATGTTCATATGCTGTCACATCATGCCATAATATCAAACAAAATGTTGATTAAAGTGTTATTAAAGGTTTATGTGACTATGTTATTGCCATACGCCTTCCACACTGATTTTATGTTATCACAATTTTATTTCCTTGCATTTCATGCTTTTTCATTAAAACATGTCATACTGAAGTTCTGTCCTGAAACCTACAGTAGAGGCTACAGGAAGGATCTACAAACAGCTGCCTCTTTGACTACAGTCTTGGCATCTCTTCATCACACTGACCCTGAGCTCATCCTTGAAGTCCTTCTCTATGGCCTACAAGCTTTGAAATCACATCAACTAGTGTCACCAGCCCTCTGTTGCATGAGATTAAAGATCCAATAATAACACTTCTATATCCATCCCAGAAAGCAAAGCATAGATCAAGGGGTTCTCTTTATGACCTGCCACTCATTAAAGCGATAATAAAGAAGGAAAGGAATCATCCGTTATGAGGATAAGCATGGCAACCAATGCAGCATAACATGATACATGGCTGAAAAGTTATTTGTCATTATTTGCGCAGGTGCCTTGTCCATTTGAATAAAGTAATTAAGTAAACCTTAATTAGAGAGCATTTCAAAACAATTAAAGGGGCAGTTCACCCAAAATAAACAAAAACAAAAACAAATCCCTTACCCTGAGTGCTATCTATCAAGCCAGATAGTTTTGGTGTAATTTGCTGCTGTAAATGTCTGCCGTAGATCCAACACAATGGAGCAGAACAGCATTGGGTTTGTGGCACTTTTTAAGTGCCAAAAAAATTTAATTTGAAAAACTTAACAGCAATGTCTCTTTCCAGAGATCATGACAAGGTTACTCTTTACTGTTGTGAACAGTTCCATCTGGAACTATTTTCTACTGAAGGACACTCACCATAATAGTTCTTGAGGTCTGTGGATTAACTGTGTCATGATTTCTGGAAAGAGACATTGCTGTTGAGTTTTTCAAATGTCTTTTTTTGGTACTTTGAGTACCACAAACCCAATGCCATTCAGCTCCATTGTATTGGAGTTACGGCAGACATCTCTACAGCAGACATCTCCAAAACTCGGCAAATCACACTGAAACTATCTGGACGGATAGACAGCACTCCAGGTATCTGATATTTAGGGGGAGGCAGTTCTCGAGTCTAGTGGCAGATTCTGCAAAAGGACAGTCACCTTTTGATTTTAGCTTCGACACAGGAACCGCCAAGAAGCCCTGGACCTTGCAGTACAATAAGGGCTGCTTATGCGACAGATGCTCAGTAATAAAGAATGGCGTCTGCCTGTGTAATGCCTTGTAAGTTATCAATAGAACTTAAAAATCAAGCCTAAACTTGACAAGTAGCCAATGCAAGGAGAGATGAGTGATGAGTGGTGTGGGCCCTTTGACTAGACTTAAAGCCTTGCATTCTGAACCAATATCGGTGCTGGGCCACGGCTGAATGGCTCAGGCATGTGTCAGGCATTATAGTAGTCCAGGAGCGAGGAAACAAAAGCATGAATGAAGTCTGTAAAAGTCTGGACTTATCTGATTTGGGCAATAGATTTTTAGAAGTGGAGTTGACATTTGATGCCAGTGGGCCACTACAGGGATTTAAATTTTTTCAAAAGGTTTTGTGACATCCAAGATATAGCATATACCATAAACAATCCACTTTGGTCATGTGTCTTGAATGAGAGATAGATCTGTGTATCTTCTGCACAACAGTGATAAGAAATATAGTTAAAATGATTAATTATATGTTCCAAGGGAAGCATGTATAACATAAACAGAGTAAGACCAAAGACTGAACCCTGGGGCACTCCACACAGCAGAGCTGACAACGAAACATAATCACCAATATAAACAAACATTTTTCTCTCAGACAGAGGTAAACCAATCAAGGGCAGTCCCACATATATCCACCCACATGGAGCCTATCAATGAGGATACCATGATCAATGGTATATAGCAATGCTAAAGTCGAGCAAAAGCAGAATAGAGCTCTCGCTAGCATCTAGCATCCATTCAAATATAATTTCTGACCCTGGGGAGTGCAGTTTCAGTACAGTGTCAGTAAGAGCTACTCTGCCCATAGAGAAAAGATTATAAAGTGGGCATCAACTTTTACAACAATTAGTGAAAGTGTATAATGCATTCAAGTATAGTGTTAAAATTATTTTGGACACTTCACAGCCCAGTCTAGCCACTCACAGTTGTACACACTCTTATCTGAACAAGCATGCTGATGGAGAGATACACTTACAGTTCTCCAGCCTATGACTCAAAGCTATAAATACTAAGAGTCACCCTCTGACATCCTGACACACAGTGCCCTTAATAGACTAATATGGCCTCCAGGGCAGCTGGCTGAGTGTGCTAGACACTCCAGACCTATCTTGTGACGCTGATATTAAGTAGATCTGGGTGTCAAGTTCTGGGTTACAAATGCGCTGATAAATTGGTGTGCAAGGTCTGCGTTCAAAGGTGGAGGCAACTGAGCTGTCATCCATTGAATAGAGTCAAAACTCTTATATCTTGTCTTTTGATACAACTAAGATTGTACTGAAACACTCCATGGTCAGTGCTTTGAAACACAATCTTGGTGCAAATTGATCACTTCAACAACAATTATTAAGCACTCCACAACCCTTGTCAGAGTTGCAGACGACTCTTAATTCTTTGTTGTGTGAATTATAAAAGAGCGATGGAATATTTTTAAGTTAAGTGAGTGTCAACATGAGAGGTTGAATTTATGGTCTAAAAAAATATTGAAATATTTACTGCATGGCTTCACAGACATAAATAGGGCCCAATATATGTTAAAAGTATAACTGACAGCATTAGGAAAGTTTGTCAACAACTGTCTATAGAACGTCCTATATTTTGAATGAGGCACTTAAGATCCATTGCCACACGTTTCCTAACATTTTATGTTAGGAAAAAAAATGAACAAACATTCTCAACTAGAGTTTTAATTATGATCTTTGATTAATAGAGAACTATCCACATATTGTGAACATAGAGCCTTTTTAGAAGCACTCTGCAGCCACTTTGTTGTATGCAGGGAACAGGAGGTATGGGTGGGCACAGGGGAAAAGGCACCCACAGACACCTGTTGAAATAGAAGGAGTCAAGGAGTACATCCGTGGAGATCTGAAGCCTTCCCTTTCACAAAAGTCATCAAACAAGAATTTAAATAAAAGAAAAATGAAAGAAGCATGACTTGGATCTGAACCACTGTGTAAGTATGCAGAAAAAGCATGTGCTCTTTGGTTGGTGGGTACAGCAAACATTGAAAAGATACTGGAGAAATCCCTTGCAGCGAAGTAAAAAAACCAACAAAAAAAAAAAACATGTAGGCCTATATTCATTATTGAGGTCAAGGTTATGGTTACTTTATTTGTCTCCCGTAGGAGAAAATTGTCTTGGATTAAGGGAACTGCTGCATCAAACCACATATTACAATAAAAACACATTACACATTAAAAGAACACATTTGCCAACATTAGCCTGAGATAAAAACAACAAAACAAAGTAATCAGTGTGAATGGTCACAGAGCCATTCACACTGTTGAAACTTACACCTCACCCTTTACATACTTACATACTTACAAGCAAACAATGATTGGTGGAACCTACAATTGTCTTAGAGCCTCCTACTTTCCTGTCTGTCCTCCAGGAGTCGCCCATTAATACGTTTAACTGACAGAGGGACGAATGAATGATTATAACGATTGCACTTGTACAAAGGGACCCTGTACCACCTTCCAGAGGCACATACTCAGAGTTCAACACATGGGAAGGGTCAGATACAATCCTGTTGGCCTGCCGAATAGTGGACTGCTCAAAAATGTCTTGGGGGGAGTAAGGGGTGTGGGCGTTCCCATAATCTTCCCTGCCATCTTGACCAGACTAAATATTTGAGCTTTAAACTTGACCATTTGGTTTCCAAACCAGCTGGTAATAGCATAAGGTAAAATGGACTCTATAGTAGCTCTATAAAAGATTATCAAAGATTTACATAATATTCCTGCAGACACCAAAAACTCTTGAGTCTCGAAGAAATGGAGGCGCTGATGGATTCGTGCACAGACACTTGCCACATGTGTGTGCCAACTAAGCTCACTATCAATGTGGACCCCTAGATGTTCATAAGTGACATAAGTTTTATGTCATGGCCATGTGTGGCAACAGAACTATGGTCTCTGATTGATCTGGGATCTAACATCATTTCTTCAGTTTTACGCACATTAATGTGGAAGTGATGCTCATCACACTGGTCCACGAACCTGTCCTCTCCAGCCTCATGGCTGCTAATGTTGCAGTTACAGTGTCATCTGAGAATTTCACTACAAATTGATTAGGTTGAGAACTGACACAATCATTTGTATACAGAGTAAACAAAAAGATTTAATTATGTAAAAGCATGCATCCCCAAGAACAAGGTGCAACAATTAAAAAGTCTTTATTGTAGTGGCCACATAGTTAAAAACCAGCTGCATCAGCTAAGTCTAGTCCTCATTGGTCACTGGTTTATAACTATGTAGTCACTACTATAAAGACTTTCATTTTAGCACCTGCTGATGGAACACCTCGGTTTTTCTTGGGGATCCATGCTTTTATAATCTTGAACAGAGGCCTACATGGATTTTTTTTTACTTCGCTGGCAAGGGATATCTCCAGTGTTTTTTCAGAGTAAGAATTTAAATAAATTGTCTTTAACATAGTTCAACAATGGCCACACTATGCAGAAAGGGCTAAATATAAAAGCGGATACACTATTGTAAATACACAAATCAGATTTAACAGTTATGTTGTTACAGAGAACAGTATAAAACAAAACTTGTTCTATACTAATAAGAGAATAATTGTTGAAACCCTTATGAAAAAGTATCATGGTATTTCCAAAAATGTATCATGGTAATTCCATAATATTTTTGGTCACTACCACAAGTCAAGTCAAGTCAGTGTCAAGTCAAGTTTATTTGTCACATACTCCATCATACAAGTACAATGTGCAGTAAAATGTTTTTATTTATTTTTATTTTTTTCTTGTTTGTTTTTTTGCTGGCTCCTAAATGTGCTTCATAAGTAGAATAAAGTAGAGATACAAAATAGCTGTATGTTGTGAGCATTCTCAAATATCTCCCCTAATGTCAGTATGTCTTCCATCTGCTGCTGTTCTGTTGCTCTTCCCATATTATAAATGCCAGACACTGCCTGTCTTGTCTTATCCTTTTTGCCCATAAAAAGCCAATGTCCCAACATATATAGTACTCTTAATTCACCCTGGAGAAATAGCTGGAAGGTCAATTAAAAATATTATAATAATACATTAAAAAAAAAAAATCCATTTGTATAGCAAATACCACAATGCAACAAAATATAAAGCATAAAACAGCAGGTTCAACAAGTTTCTTTTCAATAACAAATAAACAGATGTAACTATCATTCAAGTAAACACATCTGAAATAATATTAAATTGTGTGTCTTACAGTCCTATGTATGTGTTCCTTTAATGGTGCAGTTAATGAAAAAGCCTCTAATTAAGAACATGTCAAGCCATACATGTAATTAACATACACTTTAAGCACCCATAAGTTGTTAGTATTCCTATGAACTAATAGGACAATTTTATTTATTTATTTATTAATTTTTAATAAATGTCATGCTTGCACTGCATCCCTAATGGTAGTGTAAAATATGTTGGGTTAGTATTTATTTATTTATTTGGCTGGATTTTCTGACAAATACAAATATGAATAATTTCAAAGTCCACACTAAAGTGTATTTTTGTATCATAATTTATAAAAGATGCTTTTAACATGAATATACAACACATAATGGTATGTTAATATGTTATAATGTACAATTCATTTGTAAATGTAAAGCTAGGTTGGCAAATATTTAGAGAGCAACATTGTTAGTATAAAATAACTAGACATGTGCTGTCAGTTTGGCCTGATGGTGGCGCTAGAGGAATAGTCATGGGGTCACCAAAATCAATATAGTTTATCCTGTAGGGTTCCTGAATGTGCACCGCAAATTTGAAAAGATTAGAATGAAAGCTATTCGAGTTATCACATTCACACAAAGGATCTGGCGGTGGCAGTCGGGGTAAATCCATAATATCCCCGACACTGTCGTTCGGGGATATAATGATAGCCTTATAACACATGGCAAAAATACAATGATTATGCCTAAACTTTAAAATTGCTTAGGTACAAAAGAAAGATGTCATTTCACCTCTCTTCTTTTAAGCGCTTTGCCAATACATCCAGTCAACATGTGCATCTGGGGCTGTGTGGCTCCTCTGTGAGAAACCAATTCGTCTCAATCAAGGTTGTCACTACGACTTAAACACACAGCCCCTCTTATGTCTGACAAATGACTATAGGAAACCATAATAGCACTATCTGTTATCCGACTGTCTAAAAACAGGGTGACTCCATAACATATGATTCATGTCTGTGCTGTTGTGGCATTGTAACTTATACTTTGTGGCCGCTTAACCTCACATGCTGTAGACAAACAGTAACAGTCTTTAAAATTACATGAAGCCAATATTTCTTTCAAATATACACAATTAGAATATATAACATATTATATAAATATGGTTACAGTATGATATGACAAGAAGTCCAAAACATTTCACAGTATGTAGTAGTTTGCTAGAGTCAGTGACAGTAGCATAATTTATTCATATATTTAAGGCTATAGACAAAACATTTAGAACTAAATCTTCAAACAATTCAATTTGTATGTGTAAATGGTTGACAACACACAGTATACTGCCAACCTTAAATAAATCTTAATGACAGTTAGCACTCAGATGAGAAATGTGGTGTAATCCAATTCAACACCATTCCATTAGCCACAAATATTTGACCAAATGACTGCTGAAAATAAGTTCATCTATACATTGCATCAAATAACATAATCTACTGGTAACTGGAATTTATTGCTATGTAAGTTGTAAAATGAAAATACAGCTCCAGTCTCTGGATTTAATAACTGTAATTTACACTATCATTATATGTGACATTTGCTACGTGACATTTACAGATGTGTTGGCTATATCATATGATACAATATCAACAAAATTTAGAATGAAGTCCCCACACATAAATTCAGCTTGCATTTAAAATATACGCCCACTTAAAAAAAAAAAAATCATATTCAAAAGTTCATGAACATATTTATCCACTCTGCAAAAGCACTTCAACTTACATAACAGTCTAATGTGACTTAATATAACACTTTTAACACATCCTACAAGTAGGCTAACCAATTTTAGGCCAGTTAACCAAAACTCTGTGACGCAAGTTCACTGGTAAACCCACTCTGGTCCACATTGTTCCCACACTACAGCACACATTTCTACAGAGATCAAAGAAAATTCCCCAGACACAACACACAACATAGGCCCAATCAATCCACAGGGCTTCATGAGAGGAGGTAACACATTAGAAGAAAGTGCCAAGTAAGGCTGACAGGGACAGCCTTTCTATTAAGTTGCCTACAAGACGTTCCACACACCACCGATGCAAGGCAGGCCCATAGAGTGCAATCAATCAAGCTGTAAAGCAAGTCTTCAAGACAAGGTAACACTGCATAAGCTTTACTCCCTCGTACACAAATCTCACTACTCCAAATGCAGATCTGGAAGGATTAAGAGAACCACACAAACCTGAAACAGTGGCACTGGGAGCTGCTCCTGGGTTACACCCTGACACTGCTGCTGTATAGTATTAGACTACTTCTACCCAATGGCTGAGGCAGGAGCATGCTACCACCTCCCTCTCCCCACTAGCATGATGGCTAATGCTAGCAAGTGTTTTTTTTTCCTTGTGGGTCCTACTGCTGTTGTATGTTAGGCTATTTACCACCAGACAGGGAGAGGGGACGTGAGCAGACGTGAGTGATGAAATGTCACAAGTGGTTAGCATGTGCGTGAACGGGGTCGGCAGCCGTGTTGCATGGATAAACACACAGAAAGAAAAGTATTTACAGAGGGGGCTCTTTGTTGTGCTGCCCTGTCAACCAGGAACTACTGTACTGCTTTCTTTACTAGTATTTTCTACAAAAATTGTAGAAACTAAACAAATCTCCAATTCAGCTCACTTATTCACAGGGTTCAATTTCAAAGCAATATGAGGAGCAAGCTGTTTGATATGTAGGCCTTGTTTCTGTAAGTAGCTTAATTCAGACAATTCCAAGCTAAAATCTTTTCAAATATTCTGCCTTTCACCACAATATCTAATGGCACTTTCCTTTCAACCTTACAACTACAGTAACTTTACCACAAAAACTGGATGTATTAAGTCAACTGTCAAACGATGGAATGTTAAGATTCAATATTAGGAAAAACATATTATTTGATATCTCTCTATAACTGTATGCAGAGTCCTGCCTTTACATTTCATCCTATTATTCTATTTAATGATAGCACAAAACTGAGTGACTCTATATGCAGCCCTACAAAGCCTACTGTATATGATCAAATAGCTGCAAATATAATGTTGTTTTAAGAATGCTCAAGTAAAGTTTAGCCATTTTGGAGATTAGAATGTAGTTTATTTTAGTAGTTATATGTTATATAGATATAAAAAAAATATGATTTGTTTATTATTGCTCCGTTTTTAGGTATTTATTGAGTAATAAATTATGCTGCTATGAAATTAATTTTGAACCTATTATATACAGCATTGGAAGCAACTGGGCTACTGTACATCTATACTTTAAAAAAAAAATTAGACTAATTATAATTAAAAAATAAAGTAGACTTTAGGTGAATACATTTGGATGAGTGTTGAAAAACTAAATATTTTGAAATTAATAACTTAACAAGCTACCATAATACATTAACTATGGCATTGTTGCCATTTGATAGTGCATTAAAGGAATACTTCAGGATTTATATGATTCAACACAGGCTGAGTGTGTTTTCATTCCATCCAAAAAGTAGGCTTAATTGGCCTGGTGTTTAGATTATAGGGACTTTGGCAGCAGAAGCTGTTAGAATTTAAGAACTTGCTAGCAATACCAATTATTGCGCTGAAAAATCACATGAAAATCCTATGTAGTTACAAAAGTTAAAACACTGTTATGAAATTGTTTGGAGGGTGCTGCATGCGTGCTTGATTCTGTGCTTGATTTTCAATTGAATTTCTAACAATCTCTCAATGAAACACTCATCTAATGTAAATTTGTATATGTATATTATATATTATAAAATGTATATTAGAGGATTATTAAAGATTGTGAGTATAAACAATATTCAAATAAAATTAAATAATACAACATACTTTTGGTAATTTTTTTTTTACTTTGCATTTCTGATCATTAAATTAATTATAATAATTATAATACAAAAACGTGGGCACAAGAAGGCTCATAAGGCCACAGGATACAAAAATAAAGCAAAGAGAGCATAATTTGTGATATAATGCAAGCAAAGATTTTTATTTATTTATTTATTTATTTATTTATTTATTTATTTATTTATTTATTAAATAATCTTTTTTTATTACTGAAGTAGGTACATGAGAAATAAAATGTGGTACATCTTCACAGAAAATTATTCACTCAATGCGCAGAAGTCATGCCATGCATTTCAACCGCATGGGTCTTGCGGCACAGACTTAAGAAGACAGCTGTGGTTGAAAGATTTTCTCTGCTTTGAGCAAAAAAAATTTCTGTGAAGAAGTACCATGCTCTGTAAAACTGTTTATTGTGTACTTAAGGAAAAAAAGCATTGCATTAGATCACAAATGACACTCTATTTGCTTTATTATTATTAATTTTTTATTATTATTATTATTATTATCATTATTATTATTATTATTATTATTATTAATACTAATCCTAATAATAATTAATATTATTATAATTATAAGAAAAGGAAAATCAGCAAAAATATTGCACCCCCTACCAATAAATTAACTGCACAGTCAAGGGGCAATTTTTCCCTCCATTTTGGCTGTTGTGCTTTTCTCTCTTCTCCCGTCTCTGGATTTGAGGGTTCATAATTTAGCACTCCTTTACCTAACTTCACAAACATCCAATTCCCAGAGAGGCACCACTGCAATAGATTTATAGTCACTCCACTGGCATTCAGCTCAGAAGAAGCTGCTTTTCCTCTTCTCCTCTACTTTTAGAGTACAGCATGTACTGTGAAGCATGCATAACCATCAACATGGACATCACTCACCACATGGTCCCATGTTCATGCAGTGACATGGTCTGTGCCCGGCTAAGTTTGTCTCTAAACTGTTTTTCACTCTTTACCTCACTCAGAGTAATTCAATATCAGCTAAACCTGATGTTATGTATGATGAGACCTACAGTAGACCTACTGAAGGAGGGGCCTGGCCTCCATACGATCAGAACTCGACACAGCATGTGTCTTAAGGAACTCTTTTTACAGCTGGGTCCATTATTGACCCACTAGATGGCGCTATGTGTAGCCCAAACTGGCCCCTGGGGTCTGGGGAAAGATATACAAGTCAGCCATGTGAGGGCACTGTGCACATTCAGATCTAAAGCCTGGCAGTGCAGGCTAGTGTCAGGCTGTTTACATCTGCTGCCCGTGATTTACATAGCTGGCTCATAATAAATATCACTTAAGTGAGTCACCTCTGAAGTGGGAAAAATGCAATTCAAAATGCTCAAACTTCATGATAATGCAGTACTGGACAACACAAACACCCACACGCACAAACACACACACACACACACACACACACACACACAAAACACACTACAGATCTCATGACTCAAGACACTGATCTAACTAATGAGAATCA
>OMKL01064179.1:2925-13662 GCA_900302295.1 Parasudis fraserbrunneri | reverse complement strand
GAGGACATTGAGGTTGGGTCAGAAACATTGAGATTGGGTCAGAAACATTGAGGATGGGTCAGAAACACTGAGGATGGGTCAGAAACATTGAGGTTGGGTCAGAAACACTGAGGATGGGTCAGAAACACTGAGGATGGGTCAGAAACACTGAGGTTGGGTCAGAAACACTGAGGATGGGTCAGAAACACTGAGGTTGGGTCAGAAACATTGAGGATGGGTCAGAAACACTGAGGATGGGTCAGAAACACTGAGGTTGGGTCAGAAACATTGAGGTTGGGTCAGAAACAGCTTAGGTTTTCAATGGTTTTCCTAACTAGCCAAACTATGAGGAGCATGTAGGGAATAGAGAGCTAGTATAACTAGTATGTAGGGAATAGACAGCTAGTATAACTAGTATGTAGGGAATAGAGAGCTAGTATAACTAGTATGTAGGGAATAGAGAGCTAGTATAACTAGTATGTGGGGAACAGGGGGCTAGTATAACTAGTATGTAGGGAACAGGGGGCTAGTATAACTAGTATGTAGGGAATAGGGGGCTAGTATAACTAGTATGTAGGGAATAGGGGGCTAGTATAACTAGTATGTAGGGAACAGGGGGCTAGTGTAACTAGTATGTAGGGAACAGGGGGCTAGTGTAAATAGTATGTAGGGAACAGGGGGCTAGTGTAAATAGTATGTAGGGAACAGGGGGCTAGTGTAAATAGTATGTAGGGAACAGGGGGCTAGTGTAAATAGTATGTAGGGAACAGGGGGCTAGTGTAAATAGTATGTAGGGAACAGGGGGCTAGTGTAAATAGTATGTACCCTCTCTGATGGCAGTGCAGGGTGCACCCTCCTCGTGCTCCAGTCTGATTTCCTTCAGAGCCACCAGGTTGTCTGTCAGCTTACTGCGGCCCTTATAGACTGTAGCATACGTCCCCTGGAGAGAGAGAGAGAGAGACATAAAGGAGCAGTAAGAGAGAGTATTCAGTCCTAGAATATCTTTTAAAGGGGCAGTAAGAGAGAAGGTATTCTGTCCTCGAATATCTTTTAAAGGAGCAGTAAGAGAGAGAGAAGGTATTCTGTCCTAGAATATCTTTTAAAGGGGCAGTAAGAGAGAAGGTATTCTGTCCTAGAATATCTTTTAAAGGGGCAGTAAGAGAGAGAGAAGGTATTCTGTCCTAGAATATATTTTAAAGGGGCAGTAAGAGAGAAGGTATTCTGTCCTAGAATATCTTTTAAAGGGGCAGTAAGAGAGAAGATATTCTGTCCTACAATGTATTTTAAAGGGGCAGTAAGAGAGAGTATTCAGTCCTAGAATATCTTTTAAAGGGGCAGTAAGAGAGAAGGTATTCTGTCCTAGAATATCTTTTAAAGGGGCAGTAAGAGAGAAAGGTATTCTGTCCTAGAATATCTTTTAAAGGGGCAGTAAGAGAGAGAGAAGGTATTCTGTCCTAGAATGTATTTTAAAGGGGCAGTAAGAGAGAAGGTCTTCTGTCCTATAATATCTTTTAAAGGGGCAGTAAGAGAGATAAGGTATTCAGGCCTAGGATATATTTTAAAGGGACAGTAAGAGGGAAGGTATTCTGTCCTAGAATATCTTTTAAAGGGGCTAGAGCAGGGGTGGGCAACCTTTTTGGGCACAAGATCTACTTTGCCCTTTTCCAAGGCTGGAGAGATCTAACATCACCAGCCTCACAGACAGAGTGAGAATGACCTCTGCTTTTAGGTGTTATTATAGGCTGCTAATCAGAATAATGCAAACATATAATGAGTCAATCATTTAATATTAATAATAAAATGTAAATACATTCTGTAATAATAATAATAATTAAAAAATAACTTATGGGACCTTTAAAAGCACTTGCTCCTGATTACTTATGGGACCTTTAAAAGCACTTGCTCCTGATCACTTCTTAACAGTTTATAATTACCCCATTGAATGGCTGATTATATTCAAAATATTCTGCAAATCAAATTTTGGCTACTTTGCTTTAAGATTCTAGAAAGAAGACACATTTCTCAGTTCAAGATATTTATTTGGGAACTCAAGAATTGCACAACACAAGATAATGAATATATTGTAGTAATGTCATTCTCTCTTATTTCAGAGGCAAAAAAGAGTCCAAGCAGCAGCTATTATTTTCACTTCAATATAAAATGAAGACTGTACAAATAAAAAAAAAGGCCATGCCTGGTCTGTAGCAGCACCACAAAACTGTCCAATCTTGTCTTTTGTAGCTCTCTGTCAGTGGTCGTAATTCTTAAAGCGGCCACAAGGTGGCCATCTGTCACTGTGGATCTGAACTTTGACTTGAAAGCCTTCATGTGTGAAAATGCAGACTCACAGAGGTAAGAAGATGCAAACAGTGCTGTCAGGTTGATGGCACTCTGTCTGATGCAGTGGTAGCCTACTTCTCCTTGTGCAGCAGCTTCCAGCACAGCAAGGTCACACTGCAGAGTCATAATCTCTATCTCCACGTCAGGAATATCCATGCCAAAAAGTGATGCCACCTTTCCTGCCATGAGTCTGATGCACTCCACATCCATCACCTGGTTATATGAATAACTAATATAGGGAATAACAGACTCAAAGCAAAGTCAGCAAACTGCCTCTAAAACTCAGCCAAGACTCTCTCCACCTGCTCAGTGTAGAGCTCCCTGTCCATTCAGTAGACTCTCTCCACCTGCTCAGTGTAGAGCTCCCTGTCCATTCAGTAGACTCTCTCCACCTGCTCAGTGTAGAGCTCCCTGTATTGTCGCGTTGCCTCTCTGCCTTGTCACTCCAGTTCTGACGGCACATTCTAAACATAGTGGCGGTTATGCCTTTGCAGTGTTGCACAGTTAATCTGTGGTCCAATTTTTTATACATGTTGATACTTTGATATTTGATCTTCCATCGATGGTTGAGATGATGCTTTGTCCCACCCTGTGCCCTTCACCATTCATGGGGACCTCCGTGGATGTCTTGGTCTGATGTCCCGGTCGATGCTCTATCCTTTTGCTTGCTATTATGTTTCTCTATTGTATGTGTTTGTATGGCGCGGTTGTGGCTATGTAGTCTGCCTACCTGTCTTCCTGTCTGTCTGTCTGTCTGTGTATATGTATATGTTCCAGATTAGCTCCAGAGGTGGAGGCGGTGCCCTGGTTCTGCTTCCTGCTAGACTCTGGATGGCAACCGTTGGATAGTACTGATGTTTTCTTTACTGTATGATCACCCTGAGTGATTACTCCTTTGACATCATTGATACTATCTCTACTGACGCTGTTATGCCCCATTATTTTTGCTTACCTATTATACCTTTCTATGATTTTCCCTGTATTGTTTATCATTACTATTACTTTTTTATTATACTCTAGATTATCATTACTATTACTACTACCTTGTTGTATACTAATTTGTTGCCCGCTTCAACACCTATTGCACATCTTGCGCTCTGGTTGGGGGGATCTCCCATTGAATTGCCCATCTAAGGTTTCTTCCCTTTTTTCCCTATTAAGGTTTTTTCCTTATCTTCTTTGGGGGGTTAGTCAGGGGGTGTTGTATCTGTGTGGGCCTGTGACGCCCATTGAGACATGTACTGTGATTTTGGGCTATACAAATACATTTGACTTGACTTGACTTGACTTGCAATTCCTGGTGCTTGTTGCCAGTTTGCATATTCATAGATCCTTGCATTCTCAGTGAGGGGTAGAGATGCTGCTAAGCCATTTTCAGTAGTTTATTGAACAATTTGGTGGGAAAACCATATTTATACAAATTGTTATTCGATATAGAACATGTTTTAAGGGTTTAAAATACATCTGGAGGGGATCTTTAAAACAGACCTTTTTAGTCCAGACCCTCTGAAGGCCGTCTCCCAGCTCGAGGCCCCCGGGAAGTCACTCCCACTATTCCCCCCCAGTTGCTACGCCCCTGCCACCCACATTCACACTGCAGTAGTATTACCTGGGGACCTCTAGTAATTTGTAATAATTGAGGTCATCTGTGATCTTAATCCCGTGTGAATCTGCCATGTCCGTAATTCCAGCGCTAATTACCAGCCATAATTTGGCCAGCACGGAGGTTATCTGATAATAATATTAGTCCTGTGTGAATAGGCATCTCTGTGACTCGGGGGTCATAATTTTTGTTTTTCGTAGCAGTGTAATCAATATAGGACGGTTTGAAATGCATGGAGCATGGCCAGCATGGAGGCTGAGAGCCCTACAGTTGCTTCGTGAAAAAAGAAAAATATTTCCATCCACAGCAGGTGCACATACTGTAACTGTTATTCAGTTCGTTATTTTTACCCTGCTGGATTGTCAGAGATTTATCATTGGAAAAATATTCAAGTACGGTTCTCTCAGCTTGGAACTCTTTCAGATCTGATAATTGGGTGGAGAAATACCATTTGAAGTGGGATAGATACCTTACACTAAAGGCCCTTGAGACCTAGCCCACTCAGGCGACAGCCCTCACATGTAGAATGTGCATTGCAAGTCCAATGTGACTTAAGTGCATATTTGAGTCCATCTGCTGCCATTATAGCTCTCACCTCTTTTTTTTTTCTCCCCTTATTGTTGTTTATCTGTTTTTGTTATTATACGATGTAACATACATATTTCAGATCATGATTATCTTTTTGCTTCAGGCAGTGTATTTTTGCGTTGTTGTTAATTAGTTTGAGGTGCCATTTTATATATCAATGTCAAATTCAATCTCGGGAAACACCTTGATACAAAATGTATCCCGTGCGAATGTGCATCTGGAAATCATGGAGATAGGGGGTTAATTACCACCATGGTTAGTTACCATCGTCCCCATGTCATATTAGTATAGTGCGAATAGGGCAGAGTTATGGGAACTTGTATGAAATGGAAACATTTGGGGTGTTCTGAATTAACACCAGAAATCTCTAAATGATTAAATTTTTATAAAAATTTGAATTTATTTATTCATATAATTATAATTTATTTTATGATTATGTTATATGTTTTTAGTGTACATAGCATAAGCGCTTATATCTGTAGGCTACTTGAAGGCCACCTCATTCAGTTCCTGAGTAATTAACGCAAGAGTAAAGGGCAGTTCAACCAACGCTGGCCTTTATATTTTTATCTGCACTTCTGCATATTTTCATTGATGAGGTCCAGAGACCAACAGGTTGGATTGTGTGATATTTGGATTAATCCGATCCTATTTCATTATTTGTGATTACGTTCTACATACCAGGCAAACATGCAGTAACAGCTAAACATTCTTGACTCGTGCCTAATGGAAAATAAAATATCTTATTTATTTAACTTATTTAACTAAAATTTTATTTAACTTATTTAACAAACGTTAAAAGCTGAATATAAAAAATTAAATAACACATAAATCATGCAGTAGGTTTGGTATCCGAACCTCAACCCAACAAATTAATATTTGGATATTGAAATAGTTTTGGCCAACCCAAGACTGGTGTCTAAAATTCTCTAGATACTTAATTGTCACTGACTCAAGAATGCCTATGCCTTTACCTCTCTCTCTCTCTCTCTCTCTCTCTCTCTGGGAAACAGACATTGACACTGCCAAAGCAAGTGTGACATAAAACAGAAGAATTGTGATTGTACTGTTAGAAATATATATACAGATAAGTAAAGAATAACTTCAAATAAAATAGAAAAATCTCTAATAAATGTATTATAAATCTCTCTTTCTGCCATAATTGGGGACATTAATTTGACTTACATGTATTTCCTAACGCCTGACCCCTAACTCTAGCCTTCACCATTACATGCATGACCTTGACTTAACAAATTGAATTAAATAGGGCTTTATTGGCAGTGAATAGGCCAACTTACTGTAAAACAAAATCAACAACAATCAACATCCAATGATAAAATAATGATGATCCACCAATGATCAAATCACTCAGTCTGCTGATCAACCAATCAATTAACCAACCAGCCACCCAATTAACCTGTCTGTGTATCTATCTATCTATCTATCTATCTATCTATCTATCTATCTATCTATCTATCTATCTATCTATCTATCTATCTATCTTGTGATGTAAAATACTCAATCTCCGAAAAATGTTAGCATTTTCTTTTTCATTGTGAATTTGTGGTGAATGTGCAACCCTGTATCACGAGAATGCGTACACTAGAGGATATCGTGTTAGCATCACACAGGTATGAAGGTGCAATTAAGGTGCAGTACCAGCAGGGAACGTTAACAACAACAAAAAACGCTCAAACCTCGCTGCGGTTGTACACAAGAGGTTTAACGTCCATGCTACCCCATATTAGTTATGTTTAGGGTTAAGGTTAAGGTTTGGTTAAGGTTCGATTCATGGTTATGTTTAGGGTTAAGATTAGCACAAGGTTCGAGTTATGGTTAAGTTTAATGTTAGGTTAAGTTTCGAGTTATGGTTATGTTTAGGGTAGTGGTGTGGTTAAGGTTAGGGTTATGGGTAGGGATCGGCTGTCTCAAAAGTATGTCTCAGTAGTGCAGTGTTAAAAGGACTCGCCCACCACCGTAGCGTCCCGTGGGTTCGACTCCCGGCGGCGAATGTATACAGTTAGCTACGGAGACTACGGATAGCGCCGAGGGCCACAGGCGGCGCGTCAAAAACACATGCCTAAGGGTGCCTGTGTGTTGAGTATCACACGCCGAGGTTGTGTGACACGCGTGAGAATGTGACGCCGGCGGCACGATAATGGATTGGAATGCATGCAGTGAAATCAATTCTCAATTCTGGTAATGTGTACACACTCTGCATTATTTATTCTTTATTCAGCCTTTCATTAACTTTGTTAGACCTTGCCAAGAACACGGCAGCACATTAAAGTTACAGGCAAAACAAAACTACTTAAAATAAAACATGCAGAACACATTCGCAATAAGCCGATATATGCCTTCAAGCTTCAAGAGGAGGCATGTGAGAGACAGAAAGACTGGAGAGCATGAGAGAGAGAGAGAGAGAGAGAGAGTTAGAGAGTACCCTCAGAGAGGGAGTTATGCCTCTTGGCCAGGTTGTCATTACAGATGAGAAATGGTTCTCAATTGACTGATCTGATTTAATAAAGGTAGCCTACACAGGAAAGGAGATAGAAAGAGTAGAGCAGACAACTTGTTCAAAGCACCGACATCCTCCATGTGGACTCGTCACCCTTCCCCTTACCAACACACACACACACACACACACACCGGCTCCTCTTGTCTTCTTTTCATTCTCCAGCTGTGTCTCAATTATTTTTGAAATTTCTACAAGTCCCACATGAATGGTGCCATTTTATTTTATTGTCTCCAAGTCCCACAAGAATGGGACAATTTTATTTTATTTTCTACAAGTCCCACAAGAATGGGACAATTTTATTTTATTTTTCAAATTGAATGGTCAATTTGAAAAAAACAAACAAACATCCTACCCTGTCCCCACCAGGTAGCCATGTCTTCCTGTGTTTACATGTCTTCCTGTGTTTACATGTCTTCCTGTGTTTACCTGATTTTATGGCAGGCTGTGCTCTAATCAATTACTCCAGTCAGGTTGATTAGGACCAAATAAGATAATAATATCAGGGACTGGTCTGCTAACTGTTCCTAGGATCAAAACAAAACATGGTGAAGCCGCGTTCAGTTATTATGCTACACATAGCTGGGATAAACTCCGGGAAGAGCTGAGATCTGCCCCAACTCTGGCTAGTTTAAAAAATAGGCTAATGACTTTTATGTTCACCTCTGCCTTTTAACTGCTGCTATGATGCACTGTGTGAATTGATAAAACAGATTTCATATCAACTTAATTGATGTTACTAAAATGGCAAGGTATTATTCACAATATTAGGGTTCGAGTCCCTACATTTTTTTAACCAAGGTTTTTGATAGTAAGAAACCTGGATTTATACTGATGAGTATATCTTAAGTTGTAGTCTGGTATTAAAAAATTCCTAAAGGATAACAAAATATGTCTAGGACCAAAAAGTAACAAACTGAGCTCAAAGAAACACACAATTGTGAAGAAGCCTAAAGCCAACATTGACAATTTACAGGAAATACGCCGCCATAATAAAATTGGTCACATAGTGCAAGGAATTCTTATATTGATCATGTTCCTACTGTTTTTAATGGGGATATTGTGACCCCAATGGGCCACCCACAAATACACCAACTTTTTATGCCTTTTATCCTTTTTAAAATCATGTAATTTTCCTATGCTCTTTCCTTTCTTTTAAAAAAAAATCTATTTTATGTAAAGCACTTTGAATTGCCACTGTGTATGAAATGTGCTACATAAATAAACTTGCCTTGCCTTAATATACCTTGTTATTCTGTTACTTCTTCATAGTATGGTTCATTTGTATAATTCCTATGATTTTTATTTGGCTCTATTTATTTTTGCCAGAGCAACTGAGGGCTGGCATTGGGGACTTCACTCAACTGAGTGCTTAGCCCAGATATATAAGGGGAGCCTAGCCATTGCTCATCTCTTGGTATTCTGAGGCTTTATAATCATAATATCTGGAGATTGTAGCATTTGAGCTTGTTTTTGCAGGCTAATCCCTTATTTTTCTTGGCCCACCCATCAGTTTCAACCACACAAATGTATAGAAAGGAGACAGACAGGAACAAACTCTTACATTCTTCTTCATGGCATTTACCTGAACTAGACACATCTGTAGTGAACAACTACATTTTGAAAAACTTTACAGATCTAGGAACTATTTTCCAATCAACTGTCTGCTGTCTACTGTCCCATGAATGATGCATGTAATGTATGTTTAGCATGACAACATCATTTGCCTATTTTGAATGTACTAAAAGCGAAAACAATAACATATAAGATTTTTCGGGTATTTTCCACGCTTTTGGTGCGATTGCTTTCTCACCTCAAACAAACCGCTCGAATGGTTCACTTGGGTGTGGATCGAGACCACCGCAAACAGGTGGACCAAGGCGTGGTAGTCTGGTGCGGCACCAACCCAAACAAACCGACCCCAAGGGGTAAACCCTCCAGGGTTTGCTTCAACCAGGACTAAATCAAGCAGGTGTGAAAGCACCCTAAGTTCAGACCCAATTATATTAAAGAACAATCCAGGTTCACCTATAAAAGACCTAAGAACATTAGGCATTATTTGGTGAAAACTAGGCAGTGTGACACTATAACTATGTTTTAAGTTTTCAGAGGAACAACATTTTTAAACTTTATCATCTAAAGATGTTAAGTTGGAGTGTTGTGTTCATTCATAGTTAAAGACAGCAGAGTCTGAGTACTTTCTTGTGGTACATCACATTCACACTCCCAAGTGATTCGGATTGACTTCACAGCTGCAAATACACGGGCTGTCCAAAAAAACTTCAAAACGGAGTTATATGGCTTTTCGTCTGAAGGGTTCAGTTGCGCACATCGCAATGAAATGATCAAATCGGCTTCATTTTACCATCCTCATCCAAGGAAAAAGGTTTTAAGTAAGAGGCAAAATAACATGCAGCTCAAAATGTGACTCGTACGTTGACATGTCCTCGTGGCCTTTGCTCAAAGGATAGCTCAAGATCAGAATAAGTGGACATTAGAAATAACGACATTAAATCTTCAGCTGCAAAATATTTCACTGCAAGTAAATATGATATCCGTTCCTTAAGGTTTATGAGTCTAGAATTAGTTAAGGTTCCATCTTGAGAAGGAGACGATACCTTAATTCTGAGAAAATAAATGTTTGAGCTAAAAATACCCTGACACCAAATGATTTGTATGAAGATACACAGATCTATCTGGCTACTCATGAGACTGTTTATTTGTTTTATAGCCATCATCTCTTGTAGATCAAAGGGATTGCAAAGGAGGGAGGAAACTGTAAAAATCTTGATGCCGTTCATAGGACATGTATTTTTCTATTTTTCTGTGTAATTCTCCACGTATTTTCTAAAATTGGAATCTTTATGAATTGTAACTACATTGTGACATTATGATGTAATGATGAGGATGCAGTAACGCCATGCAGAACGGGCTAAAGAACATTTGTATTTATCATTCTTATTTTTACTACAGCTCTGGCCTTGTGGCCCAGAAGTGGGTCGGTCCATCTGGCATTTGCCAGAAGTCCAAGCCTCCATGCAAGCATGCGCACACACACATACACGCACATATATACACACACACACACACATACACAAACACATATGCACACACACACACACACACACAGAGAAGGAAAAGCATATGAACATATTATTAACATATCCATTTGTCAAAACTGAAGATGAGAAAAATCTACTTGAATGTGTGTGTGTGTGTGTGTGTGTGTGTGTGTGTGTGTGTGAGTGCGTGTGTGTGTATGTGTGTGTGTGTGTGTGTGTATTGCTACTGTCTTTGTCATGTTGCTTTTTGTTTCTTCGTTCTTTCTTTTCTTCTCACACCTGGCATACACAGACATGTTGTTATAGTTAGTTTGTTGTGGCTGTTTCTCTGTCTCTCTCTCTCTCTCTCTGTGTGTGTGTGTGTGTGTGTGTAGAGCCATGAAACAAACAAATGAAAAAACAAGGACACACAACATGTGAATCATTCTCACACAGATTGAACTGGTCTAACACAAAGTGCTGTGCCTTTGAGCCATAGATTGAACTGGTCTAACACAAAGTGCTCTGCCTGTGAACCATAGATTGGTGCGCAACTTTTCATAGTATATGAGACAAGTTGGTTCATGAGAATATGTTGAGTGAGCGAGTGAGTGAGTGGAATTAATGAATAAATCAATGAGTTAGCGAGTGAGTGAGTGAGTGGATGAGTG
>OMKL01064173.1:0-12569 GCA_900302295.1 Parasudis fraserbrunneri | reverse complement strand
CAAGCAGGGCTCTTTAGCCTAGAGGTCGCTGTTTTTGACGGCATCACAGATTCTACCTTTAAAGGTTCTTTAATTTGACCTCTGCATCACATGTCTGCTGTTCTCAGATCACGGTGGAGGTGACCAAGTCTTTTGTGGAGTACATCAAGACCCAGCCCATCGTGTTCGAGGTGTTTGGACACTACCAGAAGCAGCCCTTCCCTCCACTCTGTAAAGACCTCATCAGGTAACAGACCTCTCTCTCTCTCTCTCTCTCTCTCTCTCTCTCTCTCTCTCTCCTCTGGTTCTCACATGTTGATCAAACTACATAAAGCCACAACTCCTCATCATTTTCACCTAAAAGGTTGTTTATAAACCTAACCTTTGACTTTGAATTTTTGTTTTAGCCATTACATTCAAATGAGTTTTATGTAAATGTAGGGCTTACAGCTCTGAATCAGAAAATGTACCCATATCCCAGTAAAATCACCATGGGTACTGTCATAGTGTCCTAGGAGTTGTTCCACTATTCACCGTCTATGGAGCAGCTCCAGGATTTGTCTCTTGATGACATCATCACTAGTGTCTTGTCTCTCTTGTGTTCAGCTTAAGGAGAGACTTGAATCATATTCACAAATTCTGGAATTCTGGATTAAATCCAATTGTACAACAAATGTCTTCTCAGGCGGGGTTCCCTGGGACAAAATCTTCTTAAATTGGGGTCCTTGGCCATTTACGTATCAATTTGGGAATCCTTGACTTGAAAATGCTTGAGAACCACTGACATAATTAACATATGTGAATTCTATTTTCTAGGGTGGATTTTCCCTTGTAAAGTTTTTTAAGTGAGATGCGGTCATCATGGGTATGAATATTAATCCCATAATTCTGTTCTACACTTAACTGACTGTTGTTTGATCCCACCTACAGGTACATGAATTAGAAATGACAATAAAGTTGTTTGTTTCACTTCCACTCCAGATACAAATCTATCCGTTTTCATCCTTGTGTCCTTATAAAGCTAAACACACATTTCATGGGGGACCACGAGTTCCTGATGACTTCCCAGTGGTCAGGAGGGAAATCATAGGAAAAAAACGTTTAGAATATGAGTGAAAAGTCGGGATGCAGCCTTCAGACTGAACGCACTCCTCCCAAGCTCCTCTTTAGTGTCCCTGCCATTCCGCTGCCTCCTGGTCAGTGTGGTTTGGTTTTTCATCTTGCTCCATGTGAGGGGGAAATTCTAAAGCCATATACTGGTTATGGTTAGCTCAGAATATATGCGTCTTTGTCTAGGAGTCTTTAGGTTTCCTATGGTATATAATGCATGTTATACATTCTAAGCTGTCACTCTATTCAGAGGCATAGAACCTAAATGGTGTATAATGTGTTATATGAACCATTAGAAGTTCATATAACAGTCTTTATAATAAAAAAGTCTCTTTTATGAAGTAAATCAGAAACTGTTCCATTATTGCTTCAAGTTAAATTGGGTACTCATATAGGGCATTATCAGTGAATATATATTTTAATAACCACACTTATACCATTACAGGCTATTATGAATATTATCCATATATCACACGTGTGCTGTAAGTAAAGTATTACCATCATGGATTATCTTAACAAATGATGGCGATCTTGTTTAACTTTTCTTTATTTGTGAGAGTTAAAGCCCTACGTAGTTAGAGCCATTTTTAAAGCTATATCTAGGCCTGTAACATCACACATAAACCATGTAACGATATAACGATGAATATTTACGATTACGTTATAGTTCACGCAGCGCGCATTGTTCTGAGGAGCTATTAACTAATTGTGTGGAGGGGCACCGGGGTCGAGGTAGCGTTGTTGTTGTCCTCTGATACAACCAAGACGCACACTACTCGAATCCCGTGGGTGAGAGTAGCTGCGGCGTGTTTACGATGGAATGTACAGAAGTTCAAATACACGACTTGTTTTTCGAGCTCACTCTCGTCTGACAAGTCTCCCAGTCCACTTGCTTGGTGTGAACACAATGGCATGTGGTATGTATTAGGGAGCTGGTAGTAATTTCACTGCAGCTAACTAAAGAATTCTCCTGGGAGACTTAATTACAGGAAGACCATTCTAAATATCAGTGAGCCGCATATTTTCCATGACAAGAGATTTTTCAGTCCTGATGCTCTTCTAACGGTTTCAAAGTCCATTGCTGCGTGTTTTTGGCTGGGCATTTAAAAAAAATTTTTTTTTAAGGAAATGCATCTGATATCTCCCCCTCAGGTGATGTTGCTAAAAAAAGAAGATGGTGATGAAGGGGCCAGTGTTGTTTTCTCTGTGTTGAGCTGCATAAAGACACTGTTGCTTTTGTGGAATGTTGGACTGAAACACACAGACATACACATGCGCGCACACACACACACACACACACACACACACACACACACACACACACACCTAGATGTGTGTGCGTGCACATACACACACATGTGCGTACTCACTCACTCACTCACACACACACACACACACACACACACACACACACACACACAGGCTGCAAAAGGAACCCAGCATATAGCCAACTATGTTTACAAAGCCGGCAGACTTGCCAGTCTTCACTTTGTGCTGTATAGTTGTGTCTGTGGATCCTTACCATGCACCACTAGGGAATGCAGAGCTCTGTAAATGTTTGCAGATTACCATTTTCTTAAATAATCCATTTGGAACCTCAAGTCATGTTCAGTTGAAATCAAAACTGGCAGCAGGCAGCCTTGCTTTATTCTGATGGGTTTGGCTAATCTTTGGCCAAAATATCATTGCTGTTGATGTGTGTGAAAGGGCATAATGCTAATTGATTTTCAACTGTGCATTTAGGTGTTCTAAAGTCAGCCGTTTTTTTGTCATGTTCCATCTGTTGATTCTTTGCCCACGTGTGTATAGGCCTACTGGCCATGTGTGACTCAGAAATGCAATGCTATTCCACTGTATGTATTATCATAGGAATAACTGGTGAATTAAACAGCTTTACAATCAAGAAAGTCGATTAAAAAATGCCCAGCTGTTGGGGAAAGGGGGACATATAAAGCTTAATTGAAGATGATTTTTGGTTAAATATGTTATGCAATTTCTGCTTTGTTTACATGCTGTGCAGAGTGAAATCGAATATAAGGAGATAGATATTGATCGAAGGTTCTGAGCCGGACCAAACTCACGAAGTTGTGAGCAGCCGCATGTCCTCAATCAGCTGAGACATGAGCGGCCCCAATAATTATCTGCAGGCTAAGCTGTAGCCTATTTGTAATCAATCATTAGGTTAATTTTGGTCAGTAACCCCAATGCTCACAATGGCTTATAGAAAGTGTTCATTCCGTATTTACATTGCTCCCATATTATTTTTCGAGATGGGCTATTGTGTCTATTTTTGCTGTACAGTCCCTACATCGCGATGCTACTGTTTGCATTAAGTAGCCGGAACTTTTCTGCAGTTAGATAAACTTGATGTCTTCATTTTCTGTTGAATTTAAATTATCTCCCCGCATGAACCATTTGATTGTGGAAATTTCATTTTTTATTTTTATTTTTTTTTATTTTATTTTTTTTGGGGGGTGGACATTATGCTGCCCACTAAAACATATCCTAATATGATATAATAATATGTTGTAAGTATGGCTAAATGTTTTATGAAGGGATACAAAAAAAATACAAAAATACCTTTTTTCCTTCCAGCTTCTGAGGAAGATGTTCTAAAAGGCAAGCAGTCCATCAGAAGTCAAGCTCTGGGAAATCAAAACTCGGAGAGTGAGATATTGCTGGATGGAGACGATGACACTCTATCATCGTTGGAGGAAAAGGAATTGGAGAACCTAACAGGTACCGTAACCCATCCTTCTCACGTCTGTTGCGCGCGGTTTTCTCACCCCTCCTCCTCGTGCCTTATGTGTCCCACATCCCAGCACTTGCGACTTTTGAGGTGCACGGGGGAAATGGTGTCCAAGTTCTTAGTGATAGGGGATCACCTTCTCCACTGCCCGCTATTACCCCTGGCAAGTCTCTCATTAAGGCCCTTTATGGTCGCTTTAGCTTTGCATCGCCTCCAGTTGATGGGGCGGGAGTGAAAACACGCATCTTCAATATTGGCACCGGCGGAGGAGCTCTGCAGATGGCTTCGACCATGTAGGCTAGAAAATCCTACGCTACCCGACCATCCAGCTCTATACTGCGGTATAGGCTACATTGATTTGCATGAGTAACTACAGAAAAGCAAAATGCTACAGCCTAGGTTCATGAGCTGAAAACTTTCCAACTTGTCTTAAAGCCCGTCCACAATGGCCTAAGGCTACTATAAGCTTAATAACCTACACTTTGGCCTAATTACTGGCCTAGTCAATTTAGCCTAAATTCGTTCTGCCACACCCATGTGCTGTTAATGGGTATCTGTTGTATTGTATGAATACGCTTTATTAAATATCATACCAGTCTAATCGGATTGCACCCTAATCCGCATTTCTCTTTGCAATGACAACACATTCACTACTAAGCTACAGAAATCGAGCTCAGAGCACTATTAAAATAACGCCATTGGATGACAATAGGATTAAGCGTCTATCCTGTCTAATAAAGTGACATGGATTCTGAAATGAAGTGGAAATTGTCATGTGGGGTGGGAGGGCTCTCCCCGACATGCAGGAGCCCCAGCATCTCTGCTCAAGCAGCTGTCTGATTCAGGTGTAATTGAATGTCTGGGAGTGATTGAAAAATGTTATTTCAGCCCCGGATAACATGTTAATACTCACGAGGTGTAGAGGCAGAGAAATGAACATATCTGTTTATTCCATCCGCCTGTATGGGTCAGGGTGCTTAGGGAAATCAAGCCGGGCTCCAAGCCCCTTTCAGCCGCACACATCTGCAAATACAATGCCTCTACATGTGGAGAGCTGGGCAGAGTTTACACCCACAGCTCCCCTGAGCCGCTCGCTCATTGTCATACTGGCATAAATTAAGATTGATGAGAGATTAAACAGAGCTCCTTGCGCCAGCCCGCAATCAATGGATCCTGATTGACAGCTGATTCTATTTTTTGACAGCGGTGCCTCTGCGGTTTCGAAGTCTGATATTCTTATTTTAGTGCGTGCATTGCCAAAACGACCGCGCAATACGCAGAGGAAATGTTATGATCTCGATCAGGTATATTGTTGCTAGTCTTATCTCAAACGTACTGATAATAGGCCTGTAGCCCTTGTTAAAATGAAATCTATTGTGTAAGCAAGCCTAATAAGAACCTAGATTTTAGCTATACTTAGCCTCCTTACAATCAGCCTTAAAGGCTTCCCATAACATTTTAATAACGTTGCTGATTTTGCATAAGCCTACAGCTATCAATTTACAAAAAAATAAACGGGTATTTTATCTAGCCTATTGTTTCTATCCGTGACAGTCAGCGTCTCTCCTCTTAGTATGCCATGTTTGATATTCACTTTCCATTGTTAGGCTCGGCTATGTCTTTTCCAGATAAAGAGTCGTCCAAGTCAGTGCGTGCGCTTGTTGAGTTTATATGTTTACATTTACGCGCTGGTGCCCGTTATGTCTCTTTTTTTATATAGAGAAGAGAGTGTTAAGCTAAAACGCCAGTGCGTGTGTTCTGACCGGCCGCTACTGTCTCGCAGGCCCAGTAAACTTGAGCACCAGTGCACAGCTGGTCGCCCCAGCCGTGGTGGTGAAAGGCACCCTGTCCATCACAGCCTCCGAACTCTACTTCGAGGTGGATGAAGAAGAGCCTGGCTTTAAGGCGATCGATCCAAAGGTAAGAGAGGGCCTTTAACTCCATTGATCGGCAATAGTGGCCCCGAGTTGTCACTTCTAAGCCTCGAAATGGCCAGTTTTGATAACTCTGACTTATTAACTACGCTGTAGGCTTATACATTGGCCTAACAGATAATGGGATTTATTTTTTATTTTTGTTGAGCAGAGGGGCTGCACTTATGTCCCCAGTTTTTATTGTTTAGTTATTTACAATTTTTAAAAATTTAAATTAAATAGAGGGCCTGTATAGCCTATGTCTAAACAGCCTTAGTTATTGTGGGTAGCACAGGCCTGTATGCTTGTATGTACAGCATATTTTATTATTAGTGCAAAAAATGTTTTGTCTATGAAAATATATTTTATATTCCATAGGCCTATCATTTACAACTTGCAAAACAATTCTGTTTCTATTAATCTGTGTTCTATGATTTGAAAGTTTGGGTTCAATTTTCTGTAGCCTCTATTTAATGCCCAATTGGATAAATATTTTGAAAATAAAGAGCCTGAATTTTAATATAATTTGAAAAGTAAAATAGTAATGATTATTTAATCTGAATTATATATTCAAACCAACATTTAAAATATGTAACTTTAGTGAAGAGTAGGCTTAAGCAAAAAGGACATGCACTGCTTATTACATTATTTGTACCATGTCTGCAGCATGCATAACTTGTTGGAATTACTTAACCTAAGCTGATAGATTTTGTACAGCAGATGTAGACAACTAAATGTGTGCAGATAAATGCACACTAGTATGTGGATTAAAATTAACAAGTTTCACAAATGCTTCTGAATGCTTCTGAATGTTGACTAGTGTGGTAGGCTGTTAGCCTACAAGTGGTTGTATGTTTGGACACCTTTGGTCCTTTCCTATGATTAAAGTTGTGTGTGGTTTGTGGAATACAAATAATTGCGTAAATATAGTCTAGGGATACAAGTAAAAATTATACCTCTATACTGTATTCTTATTATAGGCCAAATTAGCCTAAGTATAGCAGCCGTCATTGTATTTAGCCTACAAAACAATCTAGCTAATCAGGTTGGAAAAGAAGAATGCAATGTCAACATCATGGCTGACTGTAGTCTAGGCCTAGGCTATAGATACAAAGACTGAGCTTGTGAATTATCATAACATATAGCCTAAGCTATGGGATAAAAGTAGCCTATAGCCTACTGTATGACTTCTGTTATAACAAAACTTTTAAGTTTTGTGAAAATATTTATTATTTTTCTATTAGGCTAACTTTATTCTCGTGCTGAGCTCAGATTAGGCTTTCTATTTTTGACAATACTTTGATCACGCTCTTTATCAAACAATTAGGCTACTACGTGAAATACAAGAGATTTGCCTGTCATCCCAGCTCTCAAAACATGTCAAGACACAAGGCCAAGTTGTAATGTAATTTACAACGTTTTATTAACATTTCAGTTTAAGTCACATAATGAAAAATTTGAACTTGGCACGCTACATTTTTATTCTTTCACTTAAAGATTTTGTGCATATATTTAAATAAAAATTTCTTCACTTTGTGAAAACATTTAAAACAAGACAACTAAAAGTTATTACATTTAGCTTAAAATGTACCTTCACGCTCTCTGGCAATGGCCCAATTTCTCCACATTGTAAAAGGTTTAACTGTAGTTTGCTTGCTTTGTTTTTAGTTGCTGAATTTTTTCACATTGCTTCGATAATTATGTCAACTTTTTCCTCCTCTTTGAAGTGTGATCCCAAATGTCTCTCGGCACTATATCAACAGTCACATTATAATTTGTCCAAACTTTTAGCATTGGTGAGGATTTCCCTCGCTAGTCTCCATGTCTGCTTAGCAGCAGCTTCCAGGGCCGAGTGGGGCTTTCCCTGAAACAAGTCCAAATTTGGCAAGAAGTAATGGGGACATCTGCGGCATTGCAAACAGGAGATGAGCTGCAGCAGAATTCCATTGAGTCGGTCTCCGAGGCAGGACTCATCCCAGTCGGTCTCTCTCGGGTGTTTCTCACACTCGTACAGCAGCAGGGTCTTCATGTGGTAGTTGTTGAGGGGCTGCCCAGGCAGCTCGAGGTGACGGTCACGCAGAGTCTTGAGGATGGAGAGGCATTTCTTCCTGCAGCCCGCCATCAGGAGCCTGTTCTCGGCCTCGCTGAACTGCAAGACCCACGCATCGCTCTCAGCCGAGCTCTGTTTCCCCGTTAATGAGTAGCATTCTTTGGAGAGGAGGTTGAACCCCTCGGCTTTGACTTCAGCTACCCGGTTAGGGCCAGGCCATGGGATGTGTGGCATGGGCCACTGGGCTGCGCTTCTAGGCCAAATCCCAGTGCACTTGAACGCGGGGGTAATCTGGACCACATATCTCTCCCTGATCCGTAGTTTCACCTCGCTGGTGTCCGCTACCATTTTAACCACGTCACGGTAGCTGCATTTGTCCACGGCTTGCGCCACGAGAGTCTGAAACCGTGAGCGGATTTTTCTGGCGGATAGGTAGCCCGAGGCGGTGATGAACTCGACCCACAGCGACATGCTCCTTTTACGGCCATCACTCAGCTTCAGCACAGCACAGCCCGGCAGGGAGCCGTCGTCCACAAAGTTGAACACCCCCATTTGGTTGAGGTAAAGCACCACCTCAAACTCATTGGGGGCAATGACCTCCATCCCCTCATAGCGCGCCTCTATCTCGCTGAGGGAGCTGATAAAACGGGGCTCCTGCACTTCCACCTCTTTCAAGACATCTGACACCACTTTACAAACCTCCCTGATAGTCTTCGCAATGGCCGCTTTGCGAGTTTGGCATCTTTCGTTGTAATATTTGTTGAGCTGGTAAACCAGCTTTGCCTGCGTCGCAATCATGTTTGGGCAGAGGTCCGGGCTGTACACCGGAGAGTCGCAGTACGCTGACGGATCCAATGCTTACCGGTAAAGCCAGAGGCAAAATGCTTTCCCTTGCAATGAAAAATTTATAATCAAACTTTTTTTTTTTTGCTTTCACAGCGGATGGACGTCAGTATGAGGAGGAGGAAACGGATAGGGATGTAACGTAATAGGCTAAATATCAGTCCAACTGAGATGCACTTCCAGAATAGCTAGAATCAGATAGGATATAGGTTACCGTCCGTGTCCGGAGCTGCAGACGCTAAAGGATAAAACACTGGCCGTGACCACTCATCTCTCCTTGTTTGTTGCGCACGAAAAATGCGTGTTACTCTCTCCCTCGTCCCGCTGTCGTCCACACTCAGCTGTGAGAGCTGGACTTGTGTAGTTTATGAATGGTCCCTTAGCAAGAGTGAAAGGGGTCGGGCTTCTCTTCCTGCAATCAACGGCAGAGCTGTCAGTGCAAGCAGCCAATCAGAGCAGCCGCCGACATGAACCCCTGCACGAGAGGCACACTTGCTTTCCAGCATCAGGCGCGCGGAGCCTGGCCGTTGCTCCCGGGTCGAGATAGGAGAGATAAACGGTGCTTTTGCAGACTATAGGCTACACCACAGTGTGTACGGTTCTAGGTTAGAAGTAAAACGAATTTTGAAGACAACTGTTTCTCTTTCCCTGTCGTTTCGTCAGGTGCGTAATGGGAATGGGAGATTGAGAATGTTGCGCTTTGACAGCTGAACTTGAATGTAGTTGAGGCTATAGTCTCTTCTTAGAAAAAAAAAATATTCTTGTTTTACTTGGACTAGAATGGCATAGACTAGTTGGTACAAAAAACCTCTTGAAATTTATGACGAGGCTTGTTTATTCTTAATGCATTGCCTAAAACTGTTTACATCAGGCTTATCCTAAAACAAGTGTGTAATTTGTGGAAGTGTATAGGCTACAATATGTATTTACTTGTAAATTGGTGTAAGCCTCTCTTAAGCAATCTAGAGGCTATGGGTTTTTATCTCTATATTTTATAACCCTAAGCTCTAGATGTAGAATGTGTAGAGGTTAAAGGCAATGAATGGTGTAGGGCACCGATTACAAGATCAATTGAATTAGCCGTGTAGAATAAACCTATAGCCTATTCGTGAATTAGATTAAAACTGAATAGAAAACCCACCCATTGTGTTTATATGAATTGCTTAAGAAATTTGCATAAAAGTATCTCCTTCCAATTTACAGTCAGTTTCCTTTCCACTTAAAAAAAAAAATGCTATTTTAAAACATTTTTTCATTCTTAAGTCGCCCAGCGATATAGGCTATCGAATTAGGTAGGCTATTATAGATACAGATATTAGAATGGCATCTATTCTAAAATTGGCCCATAGCAAATGTTTTTGTGCTAGACTAATTATTATTTTGCATCTGTTATAATTTGTTCATATCCATTCTTTAAATGAGAAGGTAGGCTATAGCACGCACATGCAGTATAGACTAAGAAAAGCTTAAATAACATATCCCCATATTTAAATTATTAGACGCTTTGAGGTTCCTGTACAAGCCATCGACTTGATATTTTGTTTTGTTTTTTTGTTTAATTGATATGAATAGTTTTTTAATTAAATGTAGGCCTACAGGCTAGCCGATATATATTTAAAAACACCGTTTTTTGTTAGTTTTTGTAATGATTAAAATAACAAAAATTATAAAATTGTTTCCGGTGTCCTAAAATGCAAGCGTTAATCTGGCCATCGCTTTATCGGCGTGAACCTTGTCCATGCTGAATAATTTAGCGAATGGTTTCTCCGGGGTTGTAATTGAAGTCCCCTTATCACCCCAGACTTCATGTTAGATGACTTAAGAAGCCATCACTTGCTCCTCGAGGACACAGACACGCGGGGGAGAAGGGGTTGGGGTGTGAGGCAGTTATTCAGCAGTGTTTCTCTAAGCACGCTAAAAATATAAAAGCAACCGGCCCAACGAAAGCTACGTGACGTTTTTGTAAACTATCGATCTGTCCATTTGCAACCCTCCACCCTGCCTCTGCTTGCACTTGAGTTAATGATGCATTTTGCGCTTAGTGTTAAATTCATTATGGGAGTCAATCGGACATTTTCTATATTCTAGAGCAAGATGTTTTATTGCGCCTCCTTAAATATTTTTGTGTTTGGTTCAGTTAAATCAATGTTTTATTGCAATGACTCGGTAGCAATGGTATCAGGAAAGCTAGTTTAACCCAGTTTGCGGGAATTATTGACACAAGTAGGCTATTAGCCTATGTGATTGAAGTCATAATTGAATCAAAAATATTAGCAAACCTGTAAGTATTTCAGAACACATTATCTGAATTGTTTAAGGCAAAGGATTAAGTCCAATAGGTTAGCCTACATAGATATATCCCTATAGGAAATATAAGTGGCGAAGTTGTATTTGTATGAGTGCATTTTTACAGGCTATTCGACCACAGATAACTGACCTTGCTAACATTCTTTTCAAATGTGGCAACACAACAACTGTTGTCATGTTTGTATAAAGAAACTAATGGTCTTAATAACTTCTGTGTTAAATGAAAACACATATTAAATTATTCAAGAGTAAGAAGTTATAACACCAATTGAAAACAACAACAGCAGCAGCAACAACAACAACAAAATAAATAGACCACAATATTTCCTCAGCACTGGAAAATTAACCAACGTTCTGTCTGGATTCTGAAACAAGCCACAAAATTGGAGAAAAAAGTAAGAGTGGATTATAGGGAGTATTTATTTTCACTGTTTTGAAATAGCGAATCCTCTGGACTGACTTCTCCATGCATTCCTGAAGTGGTGATGAGGCAGTTCTCAGGGAGTGAAAGTAAACTTGTGACTGAGTTTACATAATTTACTCTTTAACCATGTACAAAACTCATTGCGACACTGTTCTTATAGTCTATAGAGTACTAAAAGAAGATTCATAATTCAATTTAATGCATTTAAATGTGGTTAGTAGCACACGCAGCACATAAATGAAAGCCACACAGCTTCTAATAGGCCTATGTGTCATAAAGAGACATTATGAGTTATAAGCCTCTAATAAGCATTCTATAGTTATATTACAGCCGCCTTGAAATAGTTAGCAAACCCATAGACCACATTATAAGCCGTTATAGTCATTTACCTTATGCGTTACCAAACTCATGAGCTGTGGAGCTGTTGGACCTTTGAGTTCAAATCAATGAGAAGAATGACCTTTACCGTGGTTCAATGCACATGTAAAATGTCCTTTGCTTTACTTTGGATCGTAAAAACAGCTTATTTTATTCGGTTGATGTAGGGTAGTAGAGCAAAGAAACTGTATACATTTTTTTTTTTTAATCATCAAGATTAGTAATTTGCGTAACATTCGGTACCATATGAGATTTTGGATTTTCTGTACAAGTCCACATAATCAACAGATTGTTTTTAGTTTTTTTTTTCGTAATGAATACACGGACACACCGTTTGGAAGGCGTGGTCTGCAGAACTACGAGGAGAACAGAGACGGTCTGTTGCAACCAACGCAATCCACGGTTGACCTAGCAACTACCTTGATTTACTGTGAAGATTTAAAGAAATGCTAAACTGTTGAGATTTGACATTCCTTCCCTCTGCATCATACCCCAGCGAAGGAATAGTCATCCTCCTCGCGCAGCCTCTGCATTTCAGCACTAGAAAAAGACAGAATGAGAGGAAAAAAAAGAAGAGGGGAGAAATATGTCTGAGTGTTTTATTTCAACGTGACACTGTTTAATATCAAACGCACAGTCTCCAGAAAGATGGTATACACACTCCTCGGAGTGAAAGTGTCCAAATGTTATTAGGGGCACGCTAACTGTAGCTCAATGAAATATATGGTGACAGCAAGAATGGCTTTTAGAGTTATATTATGGATACTCTCTGTCCCATGCATCCATCATACATTCTTAAGAGACAGCGTTTTATTT
>OMKL01064172.1:0-13476 GCA_900302295.1 Parasudis fraserbrunneri | reverse complement strand
TCAACCCCACAGAGGTGGGAAGCGTGAGCTCCTATGACACATCCTGCTCCTCACCACACGACATCATATCCTGTTCCTCGCCGCACGACACCGTATCCTGTTCCTCACTGCACGACACCGTATCCTGCTCCTCACCGCATGACGTCATATCCTGTTCCTCACCGCACGACACCAAATCCTGTTCCTCACCGCACGACACCATTTCAGTCAGACGATTTTTCCTCTACAATACGTGTAGGGGCGATCGACTGTTCTCATGTGTATACCGCCACCTAGAGGCTCCTGATTTATTCTGTAATGAGGCGACGGTTTCCCATCACTCTTTCTACTGAGTGGCAGTGATGTGTAAAGTTCAGTGTTCACCATTAAATCTCAAGTGAAGAAGAAGCAGTATTGTACTTCTTCAATCCATATGATGCTTAAGGGGATAATCCCTCTTGTCTCCCTTGTTACAAACGGAATCATTTTGGGCCACCCTGTCCCTTGTTGTTTTTTTTTTTTTTAGATATTGGCCACAGAAATCATTAGTATTTGTCAGCAATGCTATTGGAAGCTGATGGGGAATGAAGCATGTAGGTGAAAAATTATTAAACAGGAAGCTATTTGGAAGGTGGGACGTTTGCTTTTTTGGAACATTGCGTTCCACTAGCGTTGCTGGGCATTGCTAACAAATGCGACCGAATATAGTTGTGCGCATGCTTTTTTTTTTTTTATAGATTCAAATTGCTCACAATCCCTTTAAACATAACAAACAGCACTAGGTCCTACAAATATATAAATAATAAAAACATTTTGAGATTTTGAGATATGTTATACAGTATCTTGCAAAATGTCACCATACCCTCCATATCACCGCTCTGCAGACACATTTTGGACCAACCCCCAGTTCAAGTTAAGCCTGGAGGATGCGGATGATGAAGATGATGTGTGCAGCGTGGTCATCGCCCTGATGCAGAAGAACAGACGTAAACTGAGGAAAGAGGGACTGGACCTGGAGACCATCGGCTTTGCGGTGTACGAGGTCAGAGAGTTAAGATACAACCCGACAACTTGATACAAGTAAAGAAGGAAAGATCTATTCGAGTTATAGAAAAGAGGGCACAATTTTCCATATGGGGGCAATAGTGGCTTATCTTATCTTATCTTATCTTGTCATTGCATGCTCTTCTCTCTACTTTGTGACATGTATTTGACCACCAAAGTATTAGACTGAATTACATGATTATTCAATAAAGAAGATACTGAATGGCCCACAACGAATAAGATCTGGCAGCCAGCCAGACAAAAGAAATTGACTGTAAAATGATAATGCTTCATTACCCAAAAGCTACATTACATCTAATCATCCTCTCGCTGTTCCATCTCCATGCTCGGATAACACTTCATCATCTGCAAATCACATGATCTGTAATTGTCGTCTCATTCTGTGCTTAGGCCCCGGACGACGCGGACCACCAGGGCAAGGACTTCTTCCGCTACCATGGATCCAAGGCTCGCAGTAAGACCTACATCAACATGAGAGAGATATCAGAGCGATTCACGCTGCCCCCGGGGAACTATTTGCTGGTCCCCACCACCTTCCAGCCCCACCACGAGGCTGACTTCCTCATACGCATCTTCTCTGAGAAGAGGGTCCAAGCCTTGTGAGTGAGACACTGGGGGAGACACCCTCTCAGCTGTACGAGTTCACACTTGTAAAGGAGTAGCGATACACATGTACTGTAGAGAGGTTTTAGAGGATATCCAGTGAGAGTCTTGTATGTGGGGGGAGAGCTTGGAGTATTCAAAAGATTTCTATAAGACCTTCTATCTTGAGTTGAGTTCCCGATCGGCTTGCGTTCATCAAGACTACATCAAGACTACAGCCAATAACCTTTCCTTTCTCTCATGCTCCAATAACTTGTGTCTCAGTTGTCTTCTTTCATCCCACTGCTACCACATAGTTCTTCTCAGATGTTAGATTTGGTAGGGATATCATGTCAAATATCTGGTGAAAAGAGGCCACATTCATGTAAGAATTTTCAAAAACATTTTTTTATTTGGGTAGAAGAACTAACTTCAGGAATAATTTTAAATATAGATTTATTATTGGACATCCCCAATCCAATGTGTTTTTTTGATACTGTAAAATATGTCCAAAAATATAAGTCAGAAATAGCTGACCAAGGTGAAAGTTGAATATTATGAACCCCTCTTTGTTCAGTATATACTGAAAGTATTATGTGGCCTATTAGTATGTATTGGAAGTAGTATGTGGCCTATTAGTATATATTAAAAGTATTATGTGGCCTATTAGTATATATTAAAAGTATTATGTGGCCTTATTAATATGTATTGAAAATATAATGTGGCCTATTCCACAGGGAGATGGGGGACACTATTGATGCTGACCTTCCAGATGTAAGTAGATCAATTAATGAACACACTTAACACTAAATAACTATGATACAATACCTTATGCTACACTTTCGAGTTATTTAGCAAAAGTAGAATTTTCCCTTAAAACGTATCAAATATAAAATATATCTGAGTTCTGAGATCGCGAGATCAGGGAAATGCAATCCTATGACATCATAAACACTGCCTGAGATGTGATGATGAAAATCTTTAATGGACAGTCATTTTCCTGTACCTTTATTAAACATCTACAGTTTTTATTTCCATGGGTTTTTAGATGTTTAATAAAAGGAACGTAATAGCACGCTGAATGATTTTGCACGTTCATAACTCAAAACAAAAAAACTACAGAAAAACAAATCTTAGAAAATGTGGGGAAAATTTCTACCTTGGCAAAAATGTTAACATAGAAGTTAATTTGAGTGGAATTTCCCTTTACTGACATGTTGTTTTGATCAGCCTCCCATGCCCAGCCCACCAGACGAGGAGACAGATGAGGAGAGAGGTCTGAGGAGGCTGTTTGAGCAGCTTGCCGGTTCGGTAAGAAAACATTAACGTAACGTGTCACGCTGCAAGGTCGGGATCTGCCCATTTACTTTCAGTTCTGTCATTTAAAAATATTCACACTGCAATTCATTCATTTATAACCTGGATTTTCGGTTTTCACATTTTGTAGAAAATCCACTTCCTGAATTAATTGACTGATTAATTTCATTTCTGGCATGCAGAATTTTCCAGTGAATCTGTCCGTAGGCTATCAGTATTCAAATGCTTCTCAGGGTTAATAATATGAGGGGAATATATCATTATTCTTTCCCCCGGTACATAGTGTTGTGGGACCCCTACTGGCATTAACACCTTGGGCTCTATTTTCGTGAATGTAGGTGCAAGCGCAAACGCAGTTCCTAGCGCTGGCGCACGTGGGTGTGGCCGACCTTTTTTTTTGTAACTTGGTGACCAGAGATGCAAGTGCATCCATGGCACAAGTGAAGTTGGGGCTGGCTTCGCTGTGGCCAATCAAATCAGCTCCTCTCATCCCCTTTAAGAACAATATGCGCCTGGCTACAGCAGAATAACTTCAACCAAAGCCAAAGAGATGGCAATATGTCCATGTAGATAATTATATATTAGGCTGGGTACTTTATTTTCATATCATACACTTGTGGTCCATAGACTATTGAAATTCGTCATTTTCATTCATTAATTTGTCATATTTAAGAGCAATCAATGATCTCCATTGACCCAACAAAAAGTTAAAATGATAGGAGGCAGCATGCAGACAATTATTCTACAGGCTGGCCTATTCCACAAAATGTAACATGTACATTTTTACATTTTTAATTATAATGCTTAATCAAAACTACTTTTAATTAGATTTCTGCAATGAGAGGACTACTCTCCTCAGTCCTCACGTGTTCTTTTCTCTTATAGTGCTTTGTGCTCATGGTTGCATTCAATTATCTTAGGTTGAATAATTGTTATGGAATGCGGGTCACCATCATGTTTTCCGTGCATAATAATGCATGTTGATTGATGACTGATCCACACATGAATTCAATAACCACAAGTGAAAAGCTTAGCTTGTTGTGATTAACTGATAAGAAGGTTCCATTTAGTTGATTTACTTCAAAGTGGGATGAAATGCACAGTCTAATATCAATAATAACGGCGTGTTGGAATTTGGACAGATGTTTGCTGTGCGCCCTCGCCTAGACTACTGTCATGAAAATAGCTCAGATCATCTGCGTCTGTGCTTAGACATGGTCTGAGTGGGCGGAGACGCAGGCGTGATTTTATGCCAAAATGGATTTAAAAGTTTTTACTTTATCTCCCTTTTATTCTCTTCATTATTTATGAAAATGTGGATCCTCTTTGTCTCCTTGTCCAGTATCATTTGTCTTCTGTGTTTTTTTTTTTTTAACACTTACTGTAGCCCTTATTGAAATTGCCATGGGGAATTCATAATGTTGTACTGTATTCTTATTGTATTGTATCATACCGTTCATTATGATTTTCATCCCCATACATGTCAATCCCAGGATGAGGCCATTTCTGCAAGGGAGCTTCAGCAGATGTTGAATGGGGTGCTCAGCAGAAGTAAGTACAGTCTTCTTCTTGTTGTTTTGTTTTTTCAACTCTGCTGTCATCCATTGCTACAACATTTTCTTTTTCCTCAGGAAGAGAAATCAAATTTGATGGTCTGAGTCTCAGCACCTGCCACAGCATCATCAACCTAATGGATGTATCCTTTCATGCCTGTATAACCGATGGTCACTGGCTACTGGCAGGCTTGGCACCTGTCCTCTAACCAGCCTCAAACTGTGAACCCTCCCCTCACCACCACCTTGTGGCCACAGTCTTATCCAGCCCGCCACCTGAAAAGGATCCAATTCAGGCAGCGAAGCAGGAGTGATTAACTTAAGGGTGAACTTAGTGCGAGTCCTCGTTACACCTGTTTCACTTGTATACAAAACATTAACAACGCCCGCTCTTTTCGTGACAAAGGTTTCTGCCTGCAGGAGAATTTGATGGTTATTCTGCCATTTCTTAGAATGTAAGGCATGGTTTCTTAAACTTTTCTAGTGAGGGATCTCAGTCTCATTTAAAGATATCGCAAACATACTACTGTTGCCATGTGGGGGGCAACCAGAAGAGGTCTTGGATCATGGATTATTTCTCCCCGCTTTCTACATCTCTCCTTCATGACTGAAGTGGATTTAATGAGTAAAATCAATTAGGAATTGTCGTTTTCACCAAGTCAGCGCATTTCATGAAAACTACAAATGTTTATATACCACTTTAAACCCAGCATTAAATAATCCTTTACATCCTGGTTTCTTAAACTGTGGGCCGAGACAAGGGTGCCCCCTATTGCCACTTCTGTTTGTTCTGTGCTTAGAATTGTTAGCCGAAGCAAGAATACAAGAAAGTATGCAAGGTATTATTACAGGAATACCCAAAGATATCAGTGGAAAGGTTGCTAGATTTAATGGATAAATACACAAAACAATCTAGTATTAACTGGAGAAAGTCAGAAGATATTCCAATGAATGATGCATGTAACAAAGGCAAAATGAATAGCTTTGATTTCCTATGGAAACCAGAAGTTTAAATATTTGGGAATCTCCACTACCCTCACTAAACTATTACATCTTAAACTAGATAGGTGGACAAAAGTTGTAACATTGTCTCAGGTACTTATCTCCAGACGCCCATCTGGAATTATATATAAGCCCATGATATGGAGATTCTTTCTGTCATTTCTGATCTTCTTAGACATGGTAAAATGTTGGAATGTAAAGACTTACCAGAAAAAGCAGGATCTTCCAATCCCTTAAAGTGTATACACTACAAGCATTTAAATCTGCTGATGAAAAAGTGAACTTGAAACACAAATTAAATAATGGGAAAAGTTAAAGACAACTTCTCCAGGAGGGATTTGGCTCAATCATATACGTATATGGTTCAATGCACACTAACACATGTTTACATTAAGCTAATATGGCAGCGTCGCTCCCAACAGGATGGATTGATTGAGAGATGCTGAACTAGCCTACCTTCACCACTACGAGTGATGCTTTGTTTTCTTCCACAGTATTTTAAAATGTTTACTGTCCAATCTATTGCCACAATTCTCTGAAGTGTTTTTGCCTTGACAGAGTAAATCAGGTTGACCAAACAGGGCAGCTGGAGTTCCAAGAGTTTAAGATCTTCTGGGAGAAGATGAAGAAATGGATTGTATGTGTTCAGTGAGGCCTGTATATGGACTCAGTTGATGATAGAGGTTTTTGAAATATACATAAACATAAACATTCTAAATGGACCCAAGTTAAAAAATAAAATGGGGTTCAAGCAGTTGCCTAGCAACACAATTCAGCTGAAACCGTCTGTAGAGTCGTGTCTGTTGTAAAAGGTCTCTTGGTGTTGTTGCAGATGCTCTTCCTGTCTTTTGACACGGACCGGTCAGGAAAGATGTCCTCCTATGAGCTTCGTATTGCCCTCAAAGCTGCAGGTGAGAGAGACGACCACATGAGATTTAAACTTGATGCTGAAATGTAATATTGAATGACTAGTGAGGAGTATTCTTTTAAGACCTACTTTGTCTTAAAAGTTTGACTGAAGACTTGAGTGTAGGGTCAGATCGATACATCGGTTTGTGGATATCTCGGGCTGATATTGGCCTTTCCTTAAATATCGGATATCTGACTCTCAGAAGTTGCATATTTTCCTGTCAGTGTTGTCCACCTGAAAGGACATGCTAGTAAAAGTTGCTTCATCTGATTGACTTGTTAAAGCAATCCTTCATTTAAACGCAATAATTGTAATTTTGGGGTGTTTTTTTTTGTTTTTTTGCCTAAAATGTTTTTGGATGGAATTTACAGATATTGAATGCACAAAATATCGGCAGCTTCAGTCCAAAATATTTTTTTTTTAAATCTGTATTGGTCTGGAAATACCTATATCTGTCAAACCCTACTTGAATGGTCCAAAAAGTTCAATGACCGTTTTTTTCCTTTAATAACAATATGTTTCCTCTAAGGCATGCACCTGAACTCGGAACTCCTGCAGCTGCTGGGTTTAAGGTTCGCCGACGACAACTATGACATTGACTTCGATGACTACCTCACCTGCATCGTGCGTCTGGAGAACATGTTCAGTAAGTAAAGCCCGCGACGAAGCTACCAGGGGGCAGCGAGACACTTAACCCCCAACTGCTCCCCACGAGCTGGTTGGCGCCTTGCGTGGCTGCCTTCACCGTGTGTGAGTGAATGGACGAATGTGAAGCATAAGTTGTGAAGTGCTTTGAGTAGTTGGAAGAGTTGCATCTCTATTGGATATTGGGCCAAAATGGATCTGATCGCTACTCTGCATTGGCCAACACCAAGTGTAGGACTCAGAATCTGTAACAAATCGTATTGGTTCATCCCTAATCAGTACCGTGGAAAGTTTGCAATGGGTAAGCTGGCTGTTGTATATTGTACTGACTGAACATGCTTCTTCTACCAGGAGCCTTCCAGGCGTTTGACGGACATAAGAGGGGGAAAGTGAACATGAACTTGATGCAGGTAAATGCTCCGTTAAAACACTCATACAGACTCAAATTATTGTGCAATGTATAACTTTGTGGGACCTTTTGGACATATATATATATATATATAGAGAGAGAGATATATAAGGATAACATCTTCTTTACTTCATGTTATAATGCGGTTTGATTTCATTGCCATTTGTTTTCTTCTCACATGGCAGTTCCTCATGTTGTCGATGAATGTCTGAAGATAAACCGAAGCCACGCAGACGTGACCAGAAGAAGTAAACACTGCTGTACAATGTGTATTGAATCTACATGCTGTCAAAGAGGCATACGCACATACATAACACACAACACAATCTTTTTCACGTTTTTTAAAGTTTTTACGAGTATTCTTTTTACAAAATCCTTCTTTATTTTCAAATGAAACTAGAAGATAAAGGAGCTACTGTGTAAACTCCTCGGTGTTTGTTAGATAGGGCTGTGGGGGGGGGGAGGGGGGTTCACTGTTACACTTTCACTGGACTCCCGAGATTGACATGAACCAATGAATCTGTACCAGAAATAAAACATTTTGTCTTCGGTGTAATCAGTGTTGATTCTTTGACAAAATTGTTCGTTTCTCTCATTCAATGGGAAATATTTCTATGGAGAACCCAGTCTCAATAAGCACCAACATAATAATTCCCACGGGTAGGAATCATTAGTGCAACACTTAATCTCAAAGGACTGTAGTCCGTTACACCACATGTACATACATAGTGGGAAGACAGTTTTCAACTTGCTGACAAACTCTCAAACACAGTGTCGAGAAGCACAGGTGACTATGTACTACATATGTAACTGTATGAGATGTTGGTCTCTGGAAATAAACACATGGCAGCAAGGACTCTCTAGAGAGTGGGACATTTGGATAACGAACAAAATGCGCTATATTTTGCAAAACGTTTTTATTATTGGAATGCAGGATCCTTCCAGAAGACTCTGAAGGCGTTAAATACTCTTGAGGCTTACACTGCAGTCCCATTGATGATGACAAAAAGGTGAAAAAGCGACCCGTTTTCATTCATTGCCTATAATTTGGAAGACCGATTAGTTGATTTAACAAAGATTTTGCCGATGCAAAAAGTTTAAAGCTGGAATAAGTATTTGTTTGAATTTTGCTCAAAAACATATTGTAATGACCCAAGACCTGAGGGTATTCGCTAGGCCGAATACACACTGTGGCTACAATGTTGTTGCCACCACCTTTTTGGCCAAAGGGTAAGCTAGGCTAACGATTTGGCTAGTTTTGACATCACATTCAGAGCACAGAGAACAACCACCTTAGGAAAAACATGACTTTATTTATTTTATTATCACACGTGAAAGAAAAGTTACACTCCAACATCAAGGGTGATTCCACTACAAATACAATGCCGAAAGGCTGAGTGCTCAAACAGGTTATGAGGCATACACTGCAGTGCACACGCAAACAAATCGCCTTAAGGCTTTAACTGCGACCCCCCCCCCTTCTCATCAGTGGCCACCCCAGCAGCTGCATGGGTAACAAGCTCCACTAATCGCATGGCAGGGGAGTAAAACCGCACTCCTAAAACCCCAGCTATGAGCTCACTTTTCCCGTCTTGCCCACTCCCTAACTACCTATCTTCATCGCCGGTGGTCCTAGCGAGTAGCGACCATGAACGACTCCCCCCCTTGACAATGAGTGACTTACGTCAATACGGCTTTTAAGAGTCGACACTTTCATTGGATTAAGCACTTTTAGTGGTTGAATCTCTGCTGTCCTCATGCGTGGCTCTCAGCCCACTCAACAACAATAAAGGCTTTTCGCAGAATCTGTGTGTAGTTCCCTTTCTTCCAACATGGCTGCCTGTAACCATTGGTAACCACTACAATGAGAAATCTGACAGTCAATGAATCCTTTCTGTAAATATGCTGTCAGAATATATGCATATCTTTATGTGAAAATAAAGATTTGAGTTTTAATAAAAAGATAATGATTAATCGATCAATTGATTGTTAACGTTGTCGATGGTTGAGTAAGCAAATTTCTTCAAATCTGCAACCCTACTTCATATAACTCCTGGCGACAAATAGTTACCATCCCAGTCTTGTGTGGCTTTTTAAACTATGAAAATAATAGAAAAATGACAATATCATGATATCATGCCGTTGCTGCTCCTGGTCAGACCTACCTCGCATCTCTCATAAATATCAAAAGGCTAGAAAGTAAAGATTTGAGCCACAAAGTATCCTTAGGGTAGCGATTTCTAGATGAGGACATTGGGAATAATAACTAATATACACACGTAACCCTTTGTGCCCTGCAGCTACAGCGCACACTGCACATATGACAGTGCAGTAGTCTTTTAGAGCAGTATTACAGTTCGCCCACCAGGGGGCACTACAGTCTTTCTGACAATTCCTATAAATTTAACTCAACTGAAGGATTCACCTGTGCATATCTTTGTTTATACTGACAGCTCATGCCACTCTTATATTTTGTATACTCATACACGTACTTATACTATCTATTAAACTTAACTGTACAATCCATCTGTGCATATCCTTGTATATATTGGACAGCTCATATAGATTTAACTCAATTGTACAATTCATCTGTGTATATCCTTGTTATGTATTTGTTATACAGCTCATGCAATCCAACTATATATTTGATTTCTATGTTCTTATATATACTTATATATTTTGTATCTCTACTTTATTCTAATTAGTAAGCACACTTTGGAGCCAGCAAAACATTCCATTGCACATTGTACTTCTGCAGATCGTCACCATCACAGGCTGAGGTAGATGTTAGCTCCCCTACCTAAAGCACCTCAGAGAAGTCTGAAGCCTACATAGGTCATCATGAAGATACACACACACACACACACACACACACACAAGCACACAATTTTCTCATCAGAAACAATGTTATTGATATTGACAATTATTTTTCACAATAAATAGAATAAAGCAACTATATTAAGTATTACAGAATGTATATTTGTACTTACTATAGCCTACAATTGCATTTTTATTTATTTATTGCTGTTTTCGCTAGCAAGCTGGTTGGACTGGTATGGGGGTTTTGTTTGCTGATTATAAGCGACTCTAAGGTTAGACATTTGTTTGCTGGACCTGGCAACCCTACTGTGAACAGGGAAAAAAAAAAACTTGCGTCCGCTTGGACTATACCAAAAAATCGGAAAGGACGCACAGATTGGAATGAAATAAATTATATTCAAGCTTAATTTATAACCAAACTGTGCTGTGTAAGTTCAGTTATATATGATAAGCTTAGCTAAATTTGTAACAAATTAGTCGAAATGGTATATTATATAGTCTGCTGATGATAGACGGAGCGAGCGATATACCCCACAGTTGTGTTTAAAGTGGTTCTTCCCAACAATGGCTGTTGCAGCATGGTGACGGTGAAAACAGCGTGGATTTACAACATTGACAGTTTACGTATATAAATTATTTTTAATGTCAACAGCAGCCATTATTTTAGAGAGTGATTGAAACGTGGAACAGAATTGTGCAATTTGAGGACTTGTTAAACAATGGTAAGTGTCAGTGCCACGACAATGATGATGGCTAACTTATCCAGCCAGCCAGATACTAGCAACCTAACGTTAGCTTACGTTAACCTAGCAAGCCACTCACTGCTAACGTTAGCCTATTTGTTTTTAGCAATCTGGTTGACTAGCTGGTTAGCCAACGTGACCAACGGGTACTGAACAAAATCCAGAGACATAACTACAGAATCGATTCACAATGTAGTTAACTAAGCTAATGTTATAACCTATCCTTCCAAATTATATTGTTTTATCGAGCTAACATTAGCGTTATCTCAGCTGCCATCCGCATAAGAAGTTACCACGCCGTCATCTTAACTGGTAGATAGATCGCATCAGTTTTGAGCTGCACTGTTTATTAATTAGATCCCCATTAGCTGCTATAACGGTAGCAGCTATTCTTCCTGGGGTCATAGCGTTAGTTTCCATTTAATAGTGGCTTGCTAGATTTTTCAGTTATCACATTTGACCACCAGCTAATGGCAAAGAGCTCTGTTCATCAATAATTGCATCCTGCTCATTGCCTGGACACTGGACATAAGTGATTATACGATCACACACATTGCAGTCATCATACCAGAAATGTTGCCCTTAAGGAAATCACCAAACTCTCCCTAAATACGCTCACTGCCACGTCTCATGCTGACTCCGTGAAACTGACATTAAGTGCTGCTTTTCTGGTCTGTTCCAGCCTCACAAGAAGAAGAAGTCATTCATTGAGAAGAAGAAGGCAGTGACCTTCCACTTGGTCCACAGAAGTCAGCGGGACCCTCTAGCAGCCGACGAGAAGGCCCCACAGCATGTCCTCCTACCAGCCAATAAGGTCAGAATGCATTACTGTATGGCCTGCTCTGCATAGCAGCCACCAGCCAAATGCTGCTTCTGATACGTTTGTCTTCTCTGCAAGCCTTTTCGGCAGGTAGCCAGCAGTTATCGTCGAGTTCTTTCCCATGCTAACGATCAGGTTGACTGGTGATATAGCAAAAGTGTCCTGGGGGGTTCTGATATAAGGCTCGGAAAGAGGGCGGGAAGTCAGATGGTTGCTACGGATGCTGGTTGCCATCTTTGGTGGTTCACTTGCGTAATATCTTTTGAGGAATGTACAAAAATGGATGAAGGGATGGAGAAAAAGAAGGGTTGAGGTTTCGTGAGGTGTTCTGCGGCAGATTTTCACACAAGACTTTCAAACCGTCTTTTAACCCAAAACTCTGTCTGTCGACACAAACCATCTTTTCTGGTCAACACACAACAGTTGATGTGATCCACTACAAAATCGCGGCAAATTTCATGTGTTTGTTTGGTTATTTCCCAGGTGGAGGTGGAGAAGAGGCAGGAGGAGCAGAGAAACTTTGGTGTGTTCTTCGACGACGACTATAACTACCTGCAGCACCTGAAGGAGACCTCCAGACCGTCGGAGCTAGTTGCAGCCGGGCCCTCGCGACCTTCTGACCTCCACGATGACGGGGACCCGGAGGAGTCGGAGGGTGATGCGGACCAGGCCGTTCCTGTAAGTTTTGGTGGAACGACAGTGCGTAATTACCGGGGTAGGAGAAATACGGTTAAAGGTGCTATATGCGAGATGTTCAATGGTTTGGCATGAGGACCACGTAGACTGAACCACACACAAATAATGTGGAATTGGCAGATAATTTATTGGTTTGGCGGGCCATCAGTCAGGAGGACCATTTAGACTCGCCCAGTAAACTGTGCTTTGGAGCGCAGTTTCGTCCTTTTGCCAATAAGCCAGCATAAGATGTCGGTTGTATCACAGCAGATACTACAGCCGGTTTTATAGTGTTTAGGGGTAAGTTGATAATTTTGGACCCCTAGCCCTATCTCGTACTTACCAGTGATGTAGTCCGATCGGTAGAGTCCTTTCTCAGCACAATCTAAGCGGTTTGCACTGGATACCCGCAGCAGCTCCAGCCATTTAGCCGCAATTACAACTAATGCAAAGTCGATGTGGCCAGTTCTGAAATAAAGGGTGAAACCTACTTTGGGTACATTGTGGACTTTTGTCACATGGTGGCGCACTGTATTGGACATTTCTTTTAGTGAGTGACATAACCCACGCAGTCGGTACTGTTTCCAGGGAGAAAAAACAATGCATTTCTTTGGACGAAAATAAAAAGGAAATTATTTTTGTGATATTTTTTTTTTGGCACACAGTGCTAAACAGATGAGAACTAGGTACAGACAAAAGCAGTAAAATGGAGGGAACTATAATTTTTCTTTTTTAATTTCATAGGATCTTTAAAAGTGATCAACACAGTGTAGTCTGTGGGGCTGTACTTGGCAGCTATATCTGGATGTTAAACACTGCAGTGATTGTAAACAAGTTCTCTGATGAACAGGTGGCCACTATCAACCTGCCTTCCTCTGTGTTCGCCTCCGAGTTTGAAGAGGAGGTGGGACTTCTGAACAAAGCGGCTCCCATCTCAGGTAAGAACACCCGGATTC
>OMKL01064171.1:0-42412 GCA_900302295.1 Parasudis fraserbrunneri | reverse complement strand
CCCACAGCTTGTCACACTGATGCTGGGATATGAAGTGATGATTATCTCCCCTCAGGGCTATGATGAAATAAACCTCTGGGAGTGCTGTTGACACACGCTGGGCATGTTGTGGGCGCGGGCGGACAACTTATTTCTCAATAATGAGTTTGATGATGTTTTTTTGTTTTTTTTGAGGAGGAACACTACGAGGAGGAGGGAGAAGAGGAGAGGATCCTGGCCTCCAGCTTCTCTGGAGGGAGGAATGTGGAGGTGTTTGACCTGCCTGAGACGGAGGCCCTGTTCATGCCGACCAACATGGACTCCTCCCAGATGGCCTTGAAGCTCAAAGAGGTGATTATGATTTCAAAATAATAGTTTAATTCCACCCCCGTTGAAAAAAAACATGCAATTGTTGGTGGCATGAAGGTGAAACATACACTATGGAACATTAAGGTTATCAGCTGTCTTAAGACCACATTTTTCAGGATGGAATAAAATGGATTTTTGAACTTTGGGAAACAGTTTTTCCTAACCGGCATTTGGCAATACACAGTAAAGGATGCAATTATCACTTGTGCTATAGATTAGAGTGAGTGTGTACATAGGAATCTAGTTTAGATGCAAAAGGAAATGGGAGGAGGTTATTTAATCTGGGTTATCAAGCAGATATATAGCATTTTAGAATAAAATGAATAATAATTAAAAAAAAAAAAAAAAAAAATAAAAAAAAAAAAAAAAAAAAGTGTTGATGTGGGCGAAAGGGGGGACAGTGGCTCAGGAGGTAGTCTGGTAATCTGAAGGTTCCCAGTTCGATTCCGGCTCCTCCCGGCAGCATGTCGAGGTGTCCTTGAGCAAGACACTTAACCCCTAACTGCTCCCGATAAGCAGGTTGGCACCTTGCATGGTTGCCTCCGCCGTTGGTGTGTGAGTGAATGGGTGAATGTCAGGCATAAGTTGTAAAGCGCTATATAAATGCAGTCCATTTACCATTTATGTAGAAATGGGGGGCAAGGACTGAATGGGAAATGGTGTTCTGCAACTAACAACAGGCTTTTCTTTTTATCCTGTAGCTTCAGCTCAAACACAGCATCTCAGCAGCTGAAATAAACCAACTAAAGGAAAAGGTATGCTACTCGGATGAATATTGACTATAATCTGCAACAGCTATTGAGTTTCAACATCCCTCGACTGCACAAAAATGTTGCGTGCACAGAGTACTGTCTTGCTCTCCAAGGCAGTAAACAATCAAGGAATTATGTCATCCAAATATCTTATGAAGTTGCGCGTCATATACTCAACAGCCAATAAAACATTTTTTAACCTTTTCTACGTGTGAGATGTCAAATGTGGTACAGTCAACCCCAGCTGACATGTCACCATTCTCTTTATAGCTGAGGCTGTCAGAAGAGGAGAAAGCACTGCAGGATGCCAGGGAGGCGGCCCTGGAGCAGAAGGTAGAGGAGAGCAACGAGAAGATTCTGAAGCTGGAGGGTTTCTGGCTAGAGGCCCAGGCCCTGTGTAAGACTGTCAACGAACACCTCACTGAGACCCAGAGCCAATATGAAGCTCTAGACAAGAAGTACAACAAGGCCAAGAAACTGCTCAAGGACTACCAGCAGAAGTGAGTTGATCTCTAGGGGTGCTTTGGTGGCTTAGTGGGCTAAGGTGCACACTTTTTATTTCCGACATTGTGGGTGCAAATCTGGCTCACGACTAGGGTTGCACCGGTCCCACCTTTTCACTACCGATATAGCGTACTACACTTTTAAATATCGTACAATGTAGAGTTCCATCCATTAGTTTTACTGAACAGTATAGACTTCTCATCGGTCATTGGACAAAAATGAATGAGATATAATCCATTTTGTCCTTTAAAGACATCTAACATATTTCCATGTCTCAAAAATGCAGAAAGTTGAGTGGCTTTGATTTGATCTTTGCCTGACACGTCAGACCCATGGAACGTATGCAAGTTAGCTCTCCACTGGGTCTGAAAGCAGCACATTGAGAAATAAATAAATAGCTTGCCGGCGAAAATGGTCGTCAATAAAGTCAATTTGATTTACCATGGTGATCTGGTGGTGTCTTGTTTCTCATGCCGCAATGAATTCCCGGCGCTGTGATTACATTAAAGGACAAGAAAAATAAGATTTCTCCATCTGTGTGTTACCAAAGCAACGGGCTGAAGAATAGCCGGCATGCGTGAGCTGTGCCTTGTTGCTGTTGTTGGAGAGGGACACAAAATCATATTTTCCCACACTTTAATGTAATCACAGCGCCAAGAGAGACAAGACACCACCACATCACCATGGTAGGTCAAATTGACTGAATCAAGGGCCATTTTCACCGGCAAGCTATTTGTTTATTTCTCAATGTGTTGCTTTCAGACCCAATGGAGAGCTAGCTTGCATACGTTCCATGGGTCTGACGTGTCAGTCTACTTTGATCTCTGACATGTTACACATGACTCTTGGTATCAGCTTTTAGTATTAGGGAAATTCTCCCAAAATTCGACCTTAGTTTAGCATGGTATCGGCCCAATATCCGATACCAGTATCTGTTCATCCCTACTCATGACCTTTGTCTCATGTTGTCCCCTCATTCTCTTCCATCTCTCCTCTCAATCCCACTGTATACAAAAATTTTTAAACTGCACTGTATTTCGATGTGTCAAATTGTGGCTGAAGTGGCATGACTGAGCTTTCATGTTGCCCCTAGCTGGCATCACAGGGCTTGATGCTCTCACCTCCACAGTGATTTAAGTCATGATTTAAGTTAAGTAGATTCAATGATCTGAAGCCACATCTATCCTCATTTTCCTTTCCAGAGAGATAGACTTTGTGAAGAAGGAGGAGGAGTTGAAGAAAGTTCTAGATGAGAAGGACAGGTGGTACAAGGAGCAGCTGGACAGCCTGCAGGAGAGGGTAAGATACAACTAAAATGCATCTCCCCTTTGGACTTATCTCCCTTTCTCTAACTCACTCCTGTGTTTTTACATCATTTGCCTGATTGTTGTCTGAAGCACTGTTTTCCCTTCAGTCATTTGTCCCATGAGGATTAAGTAGAATTGAATTGTCCTATTTCGCTATGACGTTGGGATGTAAACGGAACACATGTTGCTCTTACGTTAACAGCCACTCGTTCTCATTGACAAACAACGACAGCTGTATTGAAATTAATTTTTGCAAAATCGCCAAATTATAAAAAGTTATCTTTTCAGTTGTAGTGATTGTAAAATCAATTGATAAACATCATATCTAAGCCTTGTCTTTTACCAAGCAGCCATTGGAATAGCTTGGTCCCCAAATAGCAAAATCCCCATTCATTTTGTCTAGCTAACCCCCTCCCAGATGGTCAGTTTACATAGTAAAATCATGGTGAAATAGGCCAGTTGATTCCAGTTTGAGGGAAAACTACTACAGAATAATGTGAGAGGAACTGAAATGAATCTGAGTTTTGTTGGTTCTATACACAGTTAGCTGTTCTGGAGTCCAAAGGAGTGTCAGGTGACCATGTGGAGAGTCAGTCTGGTCAGGACTCAGCAGGAGATGGAGACGGCCCAGTCACCAGCACACAATCTGTTGACTCTCTACAAGGTACCTGACTAGATCTTGTTGGAATTAAATTCTGCACTACTAAAGGGTTATAGACATTTTGATGTTTTGCTCCAGTGGATATATTAAATGGTAAGTTAAGAATTTTGTACCCCCAGCCCTATTTCCTACTTACCAATGATGTTGTCGACTGGTAGAGTCCTTTCTCAGCACAATCCATGTTGTTCCTCATGCTGGATACCCACAGCTCCTGCTAGTTGGCCACAAAACTAATGCAAAGTCAATGGGGCCATGGCCCAGACTGTATGAGCACTGAAATAAATGCTAAATCCTACTTTGGGTGCACTGTGGCACAGAGGTGAAATTGGCACCAATTTCTCATTGCACAATGGGCAAGCTAATCAAAGAGTTTATTTGCCAAAATATCAGTACATCCCTTCAAGAATCCTATTATATCATACATTCATAATTATAAATCAACATGAGTGAAACCTAGAAAGTCTCCAAGAACTGAACAGTATATCCATAGTCTTCCATCACATTGTCACCACAGACATCTTGGTAGGAAACGGATGAATGTAACAGGTGATTATAATCATAATGACAACTATAGCCAATGAGCTTCGTCATGGCATTGCACCATTTCGGTAGGAAATGCAACACATGTAATTAGAATACTATATCTAGTGTTTCATGATTTAGCTCCTGTGCCTTCGTTATTGTTTTGCTCTCTCTTAGACACGGACTGGAGTGATTTGGTCCCTGAGACTGAGCGTTTGGACACCAGTGCACACAGGGCCAAGGGCCTGTTGGCTCAGAGGGCCAAGCGCCAGCCTCCGTCCCGAGGCAAACTGAGGGAGAGCCTGGCAGTGTCCCCGTGTCAATCACAGGTCAGTCCACAACATCACTGTCTCACAAACTATGGGCCTGGATCAAAAATGGGTCAGAAGCTTGCTTCTCCTGGGTCCCCACATGACAATAGTATCAGGGTTGGGTTCCATTCACTTTCAATTCAATGAATTCAGGAAGTGGGATTTGCTTTCAAGTAAATGAAAAACCTTTGGCATGAAAAGGTTTTATTATCCAACCTATTGACCTATCCAACCTATCGAAGTAAATGACAATGAGTGTTCTAGCAAGTAAACTGTAATTTCTGTATAAATGTTGAATTTATTGAATGGAAAGTGAATGGATCCCAACCCTGACTAGTATTGGTGTGTTTGGATGACCCTGGGTCCCAAGAGTTGAATGGACCTGTTTCACTTTTGATGGCACCATATAAACACCACGTTGCACCAGGGGAAGTTGAGGGGCAGGGGGTTATATACACATATTGTGACCATACTGTTGTTACTGCGTACTTGTATACTTCTATACTTTTAACCCCCCCCCAAAAAAAGGAGCTATACTATACGTACACACAGTTCATAATGAAATCAGTTTTTCTGGCTTATCCTGTTCCTTGGCATGTCAGTAACAGTAGTTATACACATTCCTAATGCCTGAACCATAGCTTCATAATAGCTACATGGCACATAGATGAATACAGATTCAACCATCGTCAGCTTTTATTAGGTGTTCAGGTAGTAGTTATGCCAGTAGGACTTTTATTTTGAAACCTCTGCTCAATAAATTGAAATACTGTTCTATAGCTATGTCACAAATGACATAATATTGAAAGGATTGAATCAGTATTCACTAATGAGTCATGCAGTGTTACCGGTGTGTCCATGTAAAAACAAGTATGTTCCTCCAGGAGACGGAGGAAGAGGAGGACCATGAGGACCATGAGGAGCAAGAGTCTCCCAGGAGGAGGAGGTCCATCCAGGAGAGCCTGTCTCTGCCTGTGCCCACCTGTTATTCTGAGACCGCAGATAGATCCAGAAGTAAGGCCGAGCTCTCCAGCAGTCCCTCCCTGCCCCCATCCCAGAGAGACAGCATTGAAAGTGGGGGAAGCCCCTCTCTGTCCCCCCCTAAAGACACCTCCTCCCCACACTCCCCCACAGGATTCCTGCGCAATGTCAAGAAGAGGGAGTCCAAAGGCAAGAGCAAGGAGCTCAAAGGTACAGGACAACCAGATATCATGGCTAAAGTAGCATTGATGTGTTTTTATATCACTTTTATGTTTCTCAACTGGTGGGTTGGGACCAAAATGTGAGTTGCCAGACGTTTTGACGCAGAGAATGGTTAGAATTTTGAGAATTTAACATTCTAATGAGGATGTCATAATGGCCAATGGTCTTCAAAACCTATAGAGTTCTAAGAAAGCTTTTGGAAGGGTTAATATGTAAGGTTTTGAATTCAAGGCCTCGATTAAATTTGGGTCCTGATGCAAAATTAGTTGGGAATAACTTGTATATTGTTGTTGACCTTGATTATTATTGTTCTATTCTAGATGATTTAAATGAGAGCTCCTCAGCAGGAAAACCCAAAAGACGATTCCCTGACTTCGGGTAAGTCCCTACTAGATTAATCACTAGCCATTGGCCAAGTTACCACCATTTTGGTACTGCTTACTTAAATCTCATGTGACTGAAACCAACACAGGGGCCTCCGGAAGTCTGGTGGGAAAGGGAAGAAACACGACAAGGAGATGAGAGCATCGTTGGACAGCAGGTACTCTCTTGCAGTGTCATTTATATATCAGACATTCACATCTCACAGATTTTCTATGATGAGTTCACATATCAATGTCCTGCAGAAATCTCACATTTCCAAAATGTCAACTTTTTAAAATTGGCCAAAAACGGGTTGATTATCACATTGATACCCATGAAGTTTTCACATTTTACCATTCATCATCCATGGTTTGGGTTTTGAAACATTTTCTACACATTTTTGACAGTTTACAATGCACCCCTACATTCCATTTTCCCATTCTACACATGGGAGACGGTGTCAGCTGCCAATCACAGGAACAGGCCAGGACACCAGCGACATGTATTGTTTGACAGGCTGAGCATGTCCTCTCCTTCACAATTCCCAGGGGGTCCGCGGAGCTGCTGGAGGAGTCTGGGGGAAACATGTCTCCCTCAGAGTCCATGAGCTCCATCCCTCCCTCCTGCATGCCCTTCTCCTGGTTCGGGGACAGAGACAAGGACAGGGACAAGGAGCCATCGTCCTCCAGCAGCAGCCTGCCATACGCAACCACTGAGACCAGCAGCGAGCAGAGCCAGGACCGCAAGAATAAGGTGAGGACCTGCGTGTGTAAGTCATGTGTTCTTAAACCTCGTTCCGCTCACGACCCAAATGAGTACATTTGGTATCATCTTGGGACCCCGGCTCATTAAAACATGCTAGCACTATTGTCATATGGAGACCCACCAGAAGCAAGCACACGGCCCATTTTGGGTCCCAAACCATAGTTTTAGAAACACCAGTGTAAGTAAACATGTGGCATGTACACATTTTCAGCACTTAATTTGAATCCATTCATTAGTGTGAATTGTAATACATAAGTTTCAAATATTGCAAAAGGTTCAGCAAGGTCTAATGCCACATAGTCCAGTTACCTATAAACACACACTCTCTCTCACACACACACACACACACACACACACACACATGCACATGCAAGCATTAAAGATTCTGAAAGTAAGCTGTCCTGAGCAGTGTTGGGGCTGATGTTTTTTGGTAAGTATCTAAATGTGTTAGTTCTTCAGTTTATGTAATGAGTGAGGCAGCGTGTCCATAGGAGACATCTTTTTCAGCTGGCAATGCTGAGGGAAGCGCTCAGAGGTGCTGGTAGTGGCTGCTGTTATTTCTAGGTTACTATTGAAAACTTGTTGGGAGGCACTGCGCCGTTTTGATAAAAGTTCAAATATTTTCAGTTTCTAGTGTTCAGCGCTCTGAGTGCTAAAGACATGCTCATCTCTCAGCACTGTCGGGATCACACAATAGTGCAGCATTTCCATTGAAACTAACAAGAAAAAGCAGCCATCACTGAAAAGAAGGTCTTCAATGGGCGTGCCACCCTACTGTTTCAAATGAGTAGTTTGTTACTTTTTATATACTTCCTTCTTTTATATTCTTTCTTGTCACTCCAGTAATTTAATTCTTCATTTGAATAGCATATTTTTCAATGAAATGGATTTTGTGTTGTTGTTTTTCAGTTTATCATTAAATACATGCTTAATTTGAACAGATTGACATATCATCCAGTCAATTGCCATTAAAACAGCATAAGACGTCTTTTTAGGGCTTTATGCCTTTGGTACTGCAAAAGTACTCTGACAAGGTATTTCTATTACTAAAATATTACATTTCTAACATGACATTTTAAAAGTAGCATCCCGTGCCCAGAGATGGCGTTGTGGTTAATATTAAGACCCCCTCCTCTGGGACCACATGTACTCCTGCTGGCCTGGGATTGAATCCTGCCAGAACCTTCTCTCCTGTGTCTCCCTTACTTTGTCTCCCTCTCAGCCTTCCTGCTGTCTCAATAAAGAAAAAATACTCAGGAGAGTAGACAGCCCACTCTCAAATTGCATCCCACAAAACTGGCCATGATGTTTATTTCAAGAGAATAAAAATCAATAATTCTGAAACCACTGGTAGCTATTTTGTTACATTGAGCCAGTGACAGAAACCTGCACAAACAGATTTGAAAATAAGCTTAAGAGCCAATGTAAGAACATCATGTCATTGATTAAAGTTTTCTTATTTGTTTGGATTGTTTGATACACACTTAATCTGACCCCAAGGCCAATGTTAGTTCACTGCAGCTGCTTTTCTGAAAGCAAAAGCTGTGCATGATGTTTTTAATGAATGTTTTTCCATGCAATGCATGCTCATAAGAGACAGATGCGTTTGAAGAAAGAAAACAAGCACTGCTTTTGATGTCTCGGATGTTAATAGTGCAAAACTGTCCTGTTTTTCCTCTGTCTCTACAAACTGTAACATCACGTTTGAGCGAGATCGTTTGACCTGTTGTTTGTCTCACAGAAGAAACCAGTGCACTATATTATTTACTTTACATTATTTTGCCTCATTCTGTATCTTGTCTCCATTTATTCTTTCCATACATAATCTTAACCTTCACATAAGTATCACAACCTCCTCACTCTCATTACAACCATAGTGCATAGTTTGTAACTATTGTTGCTGAATCGTGTTTCCTATTGCACTGTTAAGTTGACTTGAGATGCATATGACATTGTAAATTACTTGACAAGAAACATGCTCTCATTTTGAGGTTTGGAAAGTAACCTGGCAATTTATGCAAAGCAAAAAGCTGTATTACCATAAAAGGGGAGCTTTTTTGTGTGTAGATTCTAGCTCTATGTATGGGGGAATCGGTTATGTAATGCATGTTATGTAAATTAATCTGCCAGGTTCCATCTAAAAAAAAATATATATATATATATATTTGAAATTGAACATGACCTGGTGTAAGAAAAGATCTCAAGCTGTGGTCATGTTTTATGAGTATCGCATTCACATTATAGTCAAAAACAAATTTAAAAGAAACGTAAGAAAAACAGAACAGAAACAGCTGCCTGTAAAACAATGATTGAAGCCGTATTAGCAACCGTTCCTCTACTGAGTGGGATGAAAGCTCTGCTGTCCTGTTTCACTACATTGACCTTTTAGTCATTCCTGCACTCTTCCTTGATGAGTTGGCCAGCTGCAAGACAGACAGTGATTCATTCGCACATAATCCATTGTCAGAGCATATTTTGGTTTTAATGAGAATGATGAAACCAGTCAACGGACATGGAACAGGTGGTTAATTTCCACTTTCCAGGAAGCACAAAGTCTGTGAGAGACCAACTGTCTAAATGAGCTACACCCAGCTATGACTACAGTAGCTGTGTTCCATGTGTTTCCCATCAGAAAGCAGGTGGAGGAGGATTCGGTGGCTTTTTCAGTGCGGCAACTAGTGACGCATCAAATGCATCTGGTTAAATGTCTGTCTTGCTGTCCTACAGACTGCGGTTAGGTTATGGTGGCCCACAGGACTGAGTAATTGGCTCAAGACATGAGCTGATCCAACATAAGAGTGACTGCTAACGTAACTCCTTTGGAGCTATTATCATTTCTATGTTACGCCCTTTACAGACTGCTCTTAGACCAGGTTTAACAAGAGAACTCGAGAACTTAGACTTTGTCTGTTCTAACGGATACATTGAGTTCAGAAAACCGTTAACATGTATATTAATATTCTGAATTCTAGCTAATATCTTTATTAAAGTCATAGACAGGATGAGATGTTTATAAGCATTTTCACATCCTAGGTACCAATATTCCCGTATGTTTTGAGTAAACTGAATTTTGCAAGCATTACCATGGAAACGGAACTCACAGACCACAAAACCACAGAAAACAGCAAATAGGATGAGGTGTTAACCAGCTTATATTGAGTCGGCATCTTCCAACAATCATAATCCGGTTTCTCATTCTTTGGAGTATGAGCTTATCCCGGCTTTTGTAAATGGGATATGGTGTTTACATGTGCCAACTAAAAGACAGAATACCAGAGTATGCCGAATAGTATCGGGAACATCAATGTGCATGTGTACCCAACCAATGTGAAATGGAGCCGAATCAGCTCAAAGCCAGCTCTTAGCCTAATGTGAAAAGCACTTAAGAAATCTTATCTGTGCCAGCCCAGTGCTCAAGGAACACACGTCTTACTAAACAGTCCTTCTTTTAAACAGACAAATCTCTCCTGGTCTTCTCTATTCAGTCGTTCACTAGATTTGGTACAGTATGATTTTTTTCCCCCGCCGTTGTTAGAGGATGGTAGATTACTACTAACAAATGTAGTGTTGTGTTGTGACTGCACTTTGATACTAATATCAACAAATCAGTAGTAGTAGTAATAGTAGTAGTAACGTTAGTAGTAGTGGGTATGTGGTAGTGTTACAACAAGTCAATATTATATGATTTTATGATGAAACTGCATAATGGGGTTGCTTTCAGAAAACTGATTAAGCCTAGTCCTGGTGTCAACAATATTCTTATCCCAGGATTAAGCCTAATCTGTGTTTGGAAAGTCAGCCATCGTTGAAAGGGTATTGCCGCTAAATTTAGGTAGTCATATATTCTATGCCTATTGTCTAGAGACCTAGACCATAGGAACAACGCATGAATTCTTACATTTTGTGGTATTCCACTTTAAAGGAACATGCCAAGATTATGGGAAATGCACTTACCATCTTCCCCAGAGTCAAGCAAGAACATAGATACCAATTTCCTAACCCTTGTCTTGACATGTTCCTTTAACTTTTCAATTGTGCTGACAGTCTGTAAATTACCATCTCAGTATACCTTTAGAGCTATTATCACAAGTACTATACATAAAAGGGATGGTTCTGATTTTTGGAACCCAAGCCCTGTTTGCTACTTACCAGTGATGTTGTTGATTGGTAGAGTCTTTTCTCAGCATAATCCATGCTGTTCCTCATACTAGCTCCGGCTAGTTAGCCACAAACCAATACAAAGTCAATGGGGTCAAGCTCCTGTCTATACAAGCTGACTGAAGACAATTTAAATTTTACTTTGTGTGCACTTTGGAGTAGATTTCAGTTGTCTTCAGTCAGTTTGTACAGACAGGAGCTTGACCCCATTGACATCACTGGTAAGTAGCAAATAGGGCTAGGGTTCCAAAAGTCAGAACTATCCCTTTAAAACCTACTAAACGGCATTCTTTTAACACATTATCTCATTCCTAATGTTGTGTGGTGTGCTAGTGTTCCTCTTGTAGATGTACTGCAGTTACCGCCCTCATCATTGTAGATCTTAGAAGCTGTTGAAGTAGTTTGGTTGGTAGAATGGATCCCTGTTAGATTTAGAAATGTATTGGGCATGTTAACCCCCCCCCCCACACACACACACACACGCACACGCACACGCACACACACACACTACTGTGAACCTGTCATTGATGTAGACTAATACTGAAGTTTGATATTGCCTATTAGTATTGATGATGATAAATTGGAATCTGGATTTCAGTCATAACAGAAATGGAGCAGATATATGTGGTACTCTATACCAAATCTAGATCCACCCTCTGGTACCTTGGACCCACCCACCCTGTGGCGTTGATTCCCCCGCCTAGTAAAGCACTGTGGTTTGTTCTCCTGTTTACATGTAGTTAATGCGATCCTCCCTTGTCTCTTCGCTTGTCTCCAGAGTTTGTCAGTCATAGATGATTCTAACCCTGGCAGCCCCAGTACAGACATCTCAGGGTTAGTCACAGAACCCAATCTGTCTGGGCGCTCACACACTTTAGTCTTCTCTTCCAACGAGGTGAGTGCTCTCTTTGTTCTGCGGTTCACAAAAGCTGTGTGGGATGCCTGGATGTGGCTGAAAGGGGGACGTTCTCAAGCATGCTCTTTGAGCCTCTCGACCCTTTCATGGTCATAATTGAATCATGAATGGAAAGAGCAGAGAATGGACTTGCATGTGTGTGCGCGCTGAAGCTGTCTGTGTGGTGTTGTAACAAGTCTGCTTGGCTAAGGTCCTTTGTAAAAGCAGTAAATATTCATAGTTGGTACTTAGACCTGTATTAGACATGTTAGTTGGCCCATAATGTTCACTACAAGCTCATAGATAATTGAGTGCTTCTGATTGCTCTGCTTCCTGCTTAGTGGATTTGGTGGTGTTTTATGACATTATAGTATTATTTTGTGTTTTTTTGTGTTCACATTGTAGTCAATGAATTATTCTTGTGTTTTAATTTCAGCAAAAAAATAAATAAAAAATACTCCCCAAGAAACCATGCAAATTCGAACTTTGTTGATATTTTGCTGTGACATACTCTCTCTGCATGGTTTTCACTTTCCCAGTGTTTCCTCATTAACTCAGTGGATGCTGTGACTGTTTTCAACCACAGAATGTGCAATGCATGTGCTTTGCACCATACCCAGATGTTTTTATACATGTAATTGTTTCCCTGTTTGAACTACAATTCACCAGTTCCGCCAAGACACATTTCATGTAGTAAAGTTTCTTTTTGAAAGTGTTCTGTGTGAAATTATTTCAGAGTGCATTTGTTTTGGGGATTTTTGTGTAAGATCAGCAATGACTAAAATAACATAAATATTCATTAAACAATCTAGAATTTTTTTTCTAATGTGAAAAGATAGCACTTTGATTAGATCTTGCAAATAGATCCCCAAATGAATGCATTTTGAAGTTGTTTTGTTGAGACAAGAAAATGTGCAGTAAAGTTAAGAGGACGAATACTTTACAAAGCAATTATATGTTTATCAGTGATGTGTTTTTTCCTGTCCTCTGTGTGCCTGTAGACATTGGATGATGAACCGGCACCCACAGGAAAGGAGTATCAGTGGCAGAACCGGCCTGTCTCTGAGTGGACCAATCAGCAAGTCTGTCACTGGTTGATGGGCATGAATATGGACCAATACACGCCTGAGTTCACAGCCAAGGGGGTGGATGGCCAGCAGCTCATGCACCTGGACAGTGACAAACTGAAGGTAGGACAGACCACTTAAAGATCACATAGACAAAATAACGAGGATTGGACAAAAAAAGGCATAATGAAGGGTTTGCCTTGTTTTTGTTGTATCCAAATAAAAGGACTTCATTGCCCAAGTTGTCTTCTGCAGATGAGTCTTAATTAGGTTTTTACTGCCACCTTATGGCCAGAAATAAACCATAATTATTCAGTCACTTACTGTACCACTCTGTAATATTAGGAAGAAATAACACCTTTTGGATGTTAACAGGATTACATTATATGATAGGAATATTAATCCCATTGTTTTTTCATTTTTTCCTTAATCTTCACAAATGTGGGATGATATAGCTCATTAGGCACCGAATATAGTCAAATCAAGATTTCGCCCAATAAAGCCCACTATCACACAAAAGTTGCCCACAAATCTTAAGAATGTAGGTGAAAAACTCATAACAAGTACATTTACTTTGTAAAGTTGACTGGGATAGCTGCTTTGGGGCCTTAAAGGAATACCTCAAACAACATATAAGCGTATCTTTTACATTTAAAATCTTTTGTTATTTTTCCTCACCCAGACACTTCATTTCAAGGTATTAATTTTGATTAGTTAAAAAGAAAAGAAAAATCCAAATGTATTCTATCGTTATACACCCTAACTTAGTGCATGTATCCTCCACAGGCCCTTGGTGTGTCGAGTCAGAGCGACCGGTCAACCATCAAGAAGAAGCTGAAGGACATGCGCAAGGCTCAGGAGAAGCTGGAGAGGCAGAAAGAGAAACGAGAGAAAGAGGCTCGACGAAGCGGGAGACTGCCCATGCCCATCAATACGGACTCTGTCTGTTGAGGTAGAAGCCTTGTCGTCTGAATCCATGCAGCTCATTATTCTGGTCACTATAGCGACAGGCAGGACCCTCAGCCAACTGTCTCACATACTGTATATGTGCCATCCACTTCTCTTCTAATGATGTCATGTGTTCTAAATGCCACTAATGATGACCACGGGGCACTATAGTGCTTGCAGTGCACCTGTGCTAATTTTTTTAAGTGCCAATCACGACTTATCTTGATACTGTAGTTACTTCCTGGTTTGAAAAAAAAAAGACAGAAAAAAATCATCTTAGTCCTGCATTTCTTAATTTACAGTACTACGGTTTCCTTCACATTTACTCCCACTTTTCCACAGATCAGAGCATTTCAATTAGGATTTTACTATAATGGTTGCGGAGAGTGACAGGGTACAAGATAAAATGACAAGTGTTGGGTATGTGACCAAAAATGAAACCTAACATGTTTTACCACTATAAAGCTAGAAGCTATACTTATAAAAAATATTATCTGTTTCCAGATATTAGTACAGTAGTTGTAGCAGGTAATGCGCACATTTACCCATGGAAGTCAAATGTATACTGTACTGCTTTTTAAAACATTTTATATTTTATTTTTGCTAGCATAACCTGCCTGTAGCCATGTACAGATCTTTTTGTGGGAACAAGTTATTGTACAGTTAAAGATAAAAGCACTATATTGTCTTTTAAGCTTCAAATGGTGACAAGGTTTTAAAGTGTATAAAGAAAGTTTTATACATGTGCCTATTAACTGCATTACTTTTTAAAATGGAAATATGATTTAAGGTTCATTTTATACTCTATACTTTTTTCTACTAAGTAGAATAGCAAGGATGAGAAAATTTTTGCTCAATGGAAAGCAAAAATAAAACAAGAAAATCAAGTAGTGATGAGGAGAATGCTGCTTATGTCATCCCCACCTGTGCCTGGACGGGTGATGCACTACTCTGTGGTCCTAACTGAACTTGCATTGTTGTTGTTACTGAAATGGTACCAGGGGTGTTTTGTGTTTATTCTACACCAGTCTCGGAAACCCATTGTTTTTCTAATATTCCATATGGTGTATTCGATGGAATATCGGAGATCGATTCTGCACCATGTAGAGGCTCATTCACATTTATGGAAGGCACCGCATCTGTCCTCTCCTATCTGCTTTCTTGAGTGAAAGACGCAGACCATTCCAGCCGGGACACAATCCAGATGGGCGTGTAGTAGAACTCTGGTAGTTGCAAAAGGACCACTGTCGCCTTAGAGCTGCCATGACATAACACATCATAAAGAAAAAATAATTCCATTGTTTGAAACTCTGGGAGTTGGGAATCTTGATGCTTTTTGCTCTGCATGCTCAAAATCAAATGATTACATAGTCCGGGTCTTTTGTGTTATGATTTCTGTGGTTGAGAACCTGATAATGATAAGTGTGAAAGCACACAAAGCCGTGTTCTCTTGATGCAGATCTGTGGTGGGCTTAAGGCAATAGTACATTATCTGTGGAAATTAGATTCAGCAGGTTCGTAGGAATAAAGCGTCACATTTGCAGAGAAAACCAAGCACTGTATTTGCTTCGGCCACCGCAGTGTGCATTGGCTTGCTAGCCTAACGGGTCGAATTCTCTGTTCACCAGCTCCCAATGCGTGATCATTTATGATTGGTCTAAAATATAGCTATTCTTGTGTTGCCAGTAAATGAACAATTCTAAGCTGCACAGAGTATACTCACATTTGTATGCAGTGAAATGTGGTTCAATTTTGGGCAAGTTCAACTTTTGTTTTCAGTGTACTGCCATCTTTAGTGTGAATGAGCCTTTTGTCTATTACACCAAACTGGTCCATGGGAAATGAGATGTGCCTCTTCTGCAAGGATTGTTTAGGGAACATAGTTTCATGTGAGTATGAATGTGAGGGAGCAAGACGAGTGTGTTCACAGCCAAACGTACGTTTCCTTAATCTTGTTGTAATTCAAGCCAGAACTAGGTTAAATATTTGCTAATAATTCTTAATGTTTGTTTTAACTTGTTTGAGAGCACCAGAGGGGTGAAGTTTATTGCATATGGGCAGTTCAGATAGTGTCTGGCAAATTGTAAATCATGGAAAAGGACACAACATGTTCTTTTCAATAATGTGAACTTTCTCATGTTTTTATACCATAATGTCCTTTGGGGCAGACCCCACCCAACTGGCACTCCCAAGTAGGTTAAAACAAAATAATTATTTGCAAATACTCTGACCCAGGTCTGATATGATTCAAGCGTGATTCAATGTTCTGTATATTTCATAGGGTAAAATACTGTGTGTTGGACTGCAAGAAGATAGTTTTCCACTTCCTCTGAAACAGCGAACCAGACTTCTTGGTACATACTGTAAAGCAGCATCAATAAACTAATTTTCACTTTCTGTGGTGTGTTTGTATTGTATTGTTTTGCCCCCAAGTCAAGACTATTATGCAAGATTTCTTCTGGTTTAAGAGGCTAGTTGTGTGCTGCATTCTGTTGTAAATTAAGTACAATATGGGATGCATGGTTGGCTCAATGACTGCAAATAAACATCTGAGGTATGAAACCAGCCCCAAACAATTGCACCGATACAAAACCCCTAAATATTGTTTTACCACTCTTTCTAATTTCCCCATAGATTTAAATAGGAAAATTATTTTACAGCCTTACACCAGCAGTGTAATGGCCCAAGCTTTATTTGATTCAACATCACTAAATGAGGGCAACCTCCGTGAACCTTTGAGTTAAAATAAAGGTTTGAATTGAATACGTCAGACATTTGTTTATTTGTTATTTAGTCAACTATGTACTCCATATTGTACCAAAGGACGTTTGAGCACAAGGGCAGTCCAAAGATGTGTTGTAACAAGGATACAAATTGGAAAAAATGGAAAATGAGATAATCTTGTGATATTTTCAGGTTGCAGACTTCTAGAATTCTATTTATGATAACATAAAAAAAATGATATAACAATCTTGTCCAAACTTTTAGCACCCTTAAATGGAGAGTCCATAATCCCATGCAATATTGTGAACGAGAATGCCCTCAAATTAACACCATCTTAATCATTATGAATAACAGGATAGAGAGCCAGAACAAATACCCCTTCTGGAGCGGACTGGATCACTGAAGTTGCATATTTTACTGAAACTACCACAGGAAAGCTCACTGCAATCACAAGCTCTACTTGACAGAACCTGTTATGTTCCTTTATTCCCACAAATTCACTCACACTCCATTCACCTTTGTTGCACTTGTATAGACCCAAGTTTATTTTATCTAAAGTTAACTAACTTAAATGTGTTTCTCCTATTTCAACACTTTGGAGTTGACAAAGAAAATAATTATATTCTACAATACTTGACAAGATGTGTTACACTGTATAAACAAACACTGCAACCAAGCCGACCCATAGCAATTCATTTTCAAAAGGGGGCATTTCATAAAACAGGTATTTTGCAGTTTTCCAGATAACTTTACAAAGATATTGAATTCCTTATGACACTTTGCCCATAGCAATTATCAATATGTACGACTGGTTCACATTACTAAACATAATATTCAAGTTTAGTTTTACAGATTAAATTCCAAAACAAGATATAGTTAAATGTTTCAAAATTATCTGGCTAACCCTGCTTTCTGAAATACTCCCCACCCAGATGTTATTTCAAATTCCCAGCACATAGATTTTCTTGTCTTACTCATTGACCGAGTTCCAACCAGGCAGTAGGGTCCTGTGAAGGACACCGCTGCAGGAAGGTGAGAACCTCCCATAAACTGTCTTAACTATGGCCTCTCGCACATAAGCCTGTTTTATACACCCAGAGCTGCTCTCTGGGTCCATTTTCTACAAAAATATACTACTCGTGCAGATTGTAGGACATAGAAATAATCCCTATTTCCTACTAACTGGGATTTGGGCATTGATGGACAGAAACCATACTGTAGCTTACTCTGCCGAGTTAAAACATCATCTCTTGAAAGACAATGAAGAAGATAAAGCTTCAAGCTGTAACAAGTACGTAACCGGTTTCCCATTCTTACAAAGCATTAAAACTCACAGCGGACATATGGCCTACAATAATACATAATAAATAAGAATAAAGGTGCATTTTCAACTAAATAGAAGCAGCCAAGCAACCATGCCATATGAAACAAATACTAAAAACCCAAAGCATGTAAAGGCATAACATTGACATTTTGGCTTTTAGTTTGTTTTTTGTTAAAAATCCTTATTAGTGCTGCTAGCATTTGTTATTAAAACCAATCCGTGCCACTAGCTGCACGCTAACTATCTGGTTTACAGCTAATAATACCCATTGATTCCAATAATGAATGCTGACCATGTTAACAATCTAGTCGCTGTGGGATGAATATGGAAACGTTTTCCCCTACATTGTCACTAGTGCCTTGTAAAGAAAAACTACAATTAATATTTTGGGGTGTTCCTTTACAGATATCAGGCATTAGTCATCTACACATTGTTTTCAACAAAACAAAAAAAACGAATCTATTGTTCTCTATTGGGAAATGTGTGTCAAAAGAACTTTGATCTGCAACTTGAAATCAGTTGAATTTTGTACATGGAAGAAGGGATTTGAACTGACTATTCTCTTAACGAAATTCCATCATTCACATCATCACATCTCCAAAGCATCACTCATCCAAAACAGCACACCAACCCAACCTGACAACTAACATACAGTTGACCTAGTGCAGCAATTCTCAAACTATGAAGTTGGTCACTGGGAGCGCTTGTATGTTTGTAAACTTGTAAGGGACCCAAATAAGATTAATTTTTTTTCTTGATGTGGGACCCAGGCTCATTGAAACATATCACAAACATATGATCTTTATCTGAAAAGGCTTTTGTTCGAGGATTTTATTTAGCAAAGAATTATGCAACTGTATGCAGTTGTAGGTAGGGAAATAATAGTGGGGAGAGTGAAACCTATGATCAAAACAGTAATCTTCGTATATTATTTCATTATTTGATATTCAGTGAATTAAATTATTGTAATTTTACTGGGGAGCCTCCTCAATGACCCCTACGGGGCTTTGGTCCCCCATCAGGGACCATTCAGCAACATGTCAGGGGCTGGCACCAGTCCCCAGCCCCTAAGTTTGAGAAACGCTGTCCTAGAAGACCCCAAGCCAAGCACACCTAGAAACTACGGAACGTTGTCATGTCCTTGGGTTCCTTGCTTGGTACGCACCAGTCGTCTGCCTCATGGAAGGTCTTATAATGTTTCCAGGCTGACTTGTTGTAAACAGGCAACCTCTCAATGGACTCTGTAGATAGTGCCTGTGGATCAGGACAGTTGAAGATTTTCATTCCAACATTAGATCATTTGATCACTTATTACAAAATGACTGCCGACATGAAGATAAAGCTCACTATTGGATATAGTGAATATTAATAAGTTGTTAGCTATTTTAGCACAATTGCTACACTTTTATATAAACAATGTACATCAGCCATCAGGTATCAATTATTTTACCAAAATGGATATACAGTGTATAGTACTTTCAAATGAAACCCCACAGTTATTAGAAGTTGTATCGATTCCCTTATTTCTTGAGAGCTCAGGTACTGCGTCTCAAACCGAAACCCTTAGGCCACATACAGTAATATAACTGTATAACTTTTATATTAATATAAAACCAACATACCCTAATATATATCACAGCATCCGTGCCATAGCCCTCCAGGGAGTACAACTTCAGGTCCCCTTGAAAGTACCTTGCATAGAGTCGAGAGATGGGAAGGCCATACCCATAGCCAGCCTAGACAAAAAGTATAGATGTTTTATACAATTATTCATAGTATTCCATCACATCATCATTGCAGACATCTTGGTAAGCAAACAACAGGTGATTGCATTCAAATAACAGGTGATTGTCATTAAAGGTCAACTGTGGCCAATAAGTTGTGTTGATGGCATTGCACCGTATTTGTAGGAATTGCATGACACGTCATGAGAATACTATGAACAGGCTAATGACTATTACATTAGTGTCCATTTGCACAGTGAAGGGAATCAAACCTGCAACCTTTCAGTTAATTTCATCAACCTCAAAGACAACCATGTCCCATAATTAAAAAATACAGTAATTATATCACAGACACGAGTGTGTGTGTGTGTGGTTCTTTTCTATGGATGGAAGTCTGAAGAAGAACGTTTAGTTTATTTGTTTGAACTTTATCCACACTTACTCTGGATGTTCATGCGTGTTCTCTACTTGTGTCAGTAACTCAGAATTGTATTTAAAGTTAGTTTCCAGCCCTGATCAGGAGGACTCACCAGAGGTGCTCCTCTGGAGGGCTCCATGCTGGGCCGGGGAGCGGTTGAATAGGTGTAGGTGAACAGCCTGTCAATCTTTCTCAGGGGCACGCCCCCTCCACGATCACTCACCTGAGGTAGAGCAAGAAAACATAACACCTACTGTCTTCCTGTAGAAACTCGACACATTTCTTTTTCTTTAATAAAGGCATTAAGTATGAATATGAAAATTCAACAGAAGGTAGAATGCTTCATTCACTCTTAAATATGTGGACTAACCCTTTAACATCTAATACCATATTAATACTGCACTGTTTACATTTTTCAACCGGACAAAAGTGAATTACTTAAAAAGGTATCCAATGGCGTTTTCTTGTGAACAGCTCGCTTTTGTTTCAGGGACAGTAGATATGCCCACGCTACAGCCAGGACAATCATGTTTGTCAAGGAGGGAGAGCGGCCGAAGAAAAGACCCAAGAACTGGCACAAAATGGCACAAGATGACAGTTGACCTGGAGAGGCAGCTGAAAATTCCATCACATATCATCCAGTCCTCATTGAGACCAGACCTCATCTTGGTCACTGAGGCCACAAGACAGGTCATCTTACTGGAGCCAACTGTGCCCTGGGAGGAGAGGATGGAGGAGGTACAAGAGAGGAAGAGGGCGAAGTACCAGGAGCTGTTGGAGGACTGCCGAAGTAACAGGTGGAGGACCAGGTGCATGCCAGTGGAGGTGGGCTGTCGGGGGTTTTGCAAGTCATTCCCTCAGCAAGGCCTATGGAACCCTGGGCATTACGGGATCAAGCAGGAGAAGAGCCATCAACAACAATGTGGAGGCGGCAGAGAAGGCATCTAGATGGCTCTGGCTGAAAAGGGGTGACCAGTGAGGTCAGTAGAATGCCACTTGGACACAGGCTGGGGCTTGATCAACCTCGGTCGGGTAGCCTGGACGAGGGTGTCTGTTGCGACACCCGAAACACCTAATGACTCCTGGATACAACACTGATGATGTGTCCAAGTATGTGCATCAGAAGATGTATGAAAAACTGATATTCACACACCCAAGTAAACAGAATTTTCTATTGTTGTTCTATAGTATACAAGCTGAATAAATTTCCTACCTCATATGACCTTTGTGAAGTCAATTTTTGCCGTTTTCTTTGCTCTCGCAATGTTTATATTCCATCCGTGTTAAGTTTCACTTTTGGTTTTGGCTAAGTTGTAATGTGTCAGACCTCCTTTGACTGACAGGCAGTGAGCTTGTTAGATGTCGAGGAAGATCATATAGACCAATCAATTTGAAGCACAAGGGCATGTTTACAGTGCATTATTTTACTTGTGGCGTGCTCATGCATCCTCATGCACACGCAGGAAGAACACATGATACACAATTTTCAGGGACCCCTTTTCGCCTACTGTGCGCTATAGCGCCAATTTCATCAACTAATGGTCAAAAACTCCATATCCTTTAAAGGGAACACATGCCATGCTGTTCTTCATACTAGCTCTGGCTAGTTAGCCACAAACCAATGCAAAGTCAATGGGGACAAGCTCCTGTCTGTACAAGCTGACTGAAGCTCACTGAAATCTAGTTTATGTGCACTGTGGAGTACATTTCAGTGAGCTTCAGTCAACTTGCACAGACAGGAGCTTGTCCCCGTTGACTTTGCATTGGTATGTGGCTAACTATCCGGAGTTAATATGAGGAACAGCATGGACTGTGCTGAGAAAGGACTCTACCGATCAGCATCAGCATCGGTAAGTAAGAAATAGGGCTAGAGTTATATATTTAAAAAAAAAAAAAAAAAAAATTAAAATCTGGACTATCCCTTTAAGCCAGTAAGCATTTCTAGCGAGAAAAGGGAGATAATCAGAATTCAACAAAGTACTGAATGCAACAGATCAGGATGGGGTGGACCAGGGCATTATTACCTTGACTGTCAGGTCTTCGGTCCCCAGTGCAACCTGGGCATGAATAGCAGGATACTCCAAGGCATCACCGTACAACTCCATAGTGGCTCTCATGGCATTCTATAATAATCCAGTTAACATTTAAAATAAGACCAAGTGTGTTTAGATGCACACAGTATTTATGGATATAGTTAAAGGAAGGCGATGCCACAAGACAATACACATCTCATTTAGTAGAGTCTGAGACATAATGACTGTATGTGTCAGAACATCGCAATGGAAATAGACACGGATATATCTGGTTTCTGAAGTCTGGATTTCAGGTTTGATGTCATCAATCCTAGGGTAATATTTATGACAAATAAAACCTGTTAAGAAGGAGGCTGGGAGCCAGTAGTCATCCCCTCGTCTGTTTTCAGCTTTCAAAAATACTGCCCTTGGATTGATAACGTCACTCTGACATAGTCAATCCTGAAAATGAAGTCAGAAAAGTAATGTACTGTTCTGTTCTGCGGTTTGGGGAGGAAGAGTTCTAAAAACAAAAATCCTACCTTGAAAAGTTCAAACACCATGTGATACAGATGAGATGGCACGTAGACCATACTGATAGGCTTCCCCTCTTCTTTTACTGTTGAAACAACAAAAAACATGGATTAGGATGAATACATAGACAGACAGATGGAAATAAATAAAGTAAATGGAAAGTCAAATTTGCAGTCAAATATCAAAAGAAATTACCATTGAATTCTTCTAGTACCAAGTCTGGGGAGTTCATGTAATACCGATCACAAAGGTTTCTTGCATTTTCATAGGCATCTATGAGGGAAAGGGGAAGAGTTTCACAAATGTCACAGACAGGCAAATACTTGCATTATGAACAACATCCCAATGCTGTGTGTTATTAACGAGATCAGATCAGTCAATTTATTTACTGTAAAAACCAAACCATGCAGTGTTCTCACCTTTGACCACCTCTGTGACGCGACAGTTGGGATCGATACTGCCGATCTGTTTAGGATGCGCCGGATTCACCTTCACCTTGCCACCAAAGAGGAGTGCTGCAATGACGGAAACAGACAAGTACAAACCAGAAGTGAGATTCACTAAAAACCAGGTATCATGTACCACATCCAATGGGCGGGTAAGGTGGAGCATGAGGTCCAATGAGGTTAAAGTTAGGGTTTGGTTAGGGGTGGGTTTGTACATGAGATACCAAGTTTTTAGGGAGTCCCATCAGGAGTGGTGATGGTCTAAAGGTAAGTGAAGTGGGCTTGTGAACACAAAGTTGCCTGTTTGAATCCCAGTACCAACTGGGAAAATCTGGCCAGGTGCAATGAATGAATAACACTCTCCCCTCCCTCAGCAAGTGTCACCAAGGTGTTCTTGAGCAAGGCACTTAAACTCCACCTGCTCCAGTGGGGCTGCTCAGTGGCCAACAGTAAAATACTGTGGTTGTGCTGGGCATCTCCCTTGTGTGAATGTGTAACTATGAATGTTAAGGGTACTGCTGCTGACAAAGCATGTGTGCTCAATAACCATCCCTGTGTAAATAAAGATTAATACATTTATTTCACCTTTAAAGGGCAATACAACAGGACCCATATCCGACACCAGTAACGGTATCGGAGCATCCCTAAAAAGTGACAATAATGGAAGCGCTCGGAGATGTGTCGTATCTACTCACTGTGCTGGTTGAGAAGCATCCTGATAGATATTCTGCTCATGTAGAAACGATCCAGGAAATACTGAACATTCTGGCTGACTACTGGGTCTGTGCCGTAGGCCTCCTTGTACTCCACCACCCCCTGGGCCATGGTTGGAATGACATCATTGTGACGGTTTCTGATCTTTATTACAGCATCTGTGAAGCTAATCAAGAACAGGCATCAGAACAGGGTTGTAAATTCACACCAGCCAAATGCTGCTATATTGTGTCTGTGGCTGGTACGTTTATCAACTCTAGTACAATTCACTTTGCCAGGTAACAAACCAGCTTTTTCTATTCTAGAATTCTATTTGGCTGGTAGTATAATTAAAGTGTCTGGTAAATGTATTCACTAGTGGATGAAAACGTTAATTTCCTGCCTTGCATCAGAAGGATGAGTAAAGTATAGCAATGAAAATATTTAATTAGGTAAGCTATGCCATTGTTCAACAGAGTAGAACAAGAGGCCATAAATATTTTGAGCCCAGACTGAGTAAATGCAGTGCTGTGCTGTCCTGGTACCAAGATTCATAAAGACATACTTGTATTCTTATTATATGGTGAGCCACCAGAAACAAGCCAACGCGCCATGGTTGAATAAACACTGCACTAGAGAACTGGAATAAAAATGTGAATGTTTGAATCAACTTACTCATAAGTCACTTTCTCATCGTCTGCATTTTTCTCTTTGAATTCAAGGATCTCCTGAAGACTTTGCACATACCTAAATGGAGAGAAACATCAATACTTAGACCTTGACAGGACCAGTATTCCCCCTTCCACAAAAGTGTTTCTGGAGATTGATCATATCACCATCGATCAGATGTCAGTATTTCTTCCTACTTGCTTTCTGTTTATCAACCAATGACAGTTGCTGAAAGACAGCATCACACCTAGCAACGGGGTCTTCTCAAAACCTCTTCACTAAAATAAGAATTTCTGGCTGTGTGTGTGTGAGAGAGTGAGTGAGTGAGTGAGTGAGTGAGTGAGTGAGTGTGAGAGTGAGTGACTGAGTAAGTGAGTGAGTGACACATCAACTATGATGTAGTGCCTCCCCTGCTGTGTGTGCTTTTATGTCCTGTATTATACATAAGAGCAGTGTTTCAAACACATAGGTGAATGGCAGTCAACAATATCAGACAGGCCCACCACAAATAGAATTCCCATATGGAAACAGTAATATAAAGTATTAGCAGCACTTCTTCTTAGTTACATGTACACACCATCGTTTCCACTCATGACTATGTGTGTAATTGTGTATCTTATCAACCTCAACCTACCACCAACACAAATAACCTAAATTATGCCTGCATAACATGTCCATTTCCCATGAACTCACAAATGCATGCATTGCACATACACTCTGTGTCCAAGGGTAGATTAGACTACTGCACTTGTCATTATAATTGTTTTTATGAAATTGCAATAAACCTGTAACAAACATACCAAAAAAGATGACTGAGACAATTGAGCTGGAAGCTTACTCACCAACTCTGGACCAAGCGAACTGATGGAGTACTCAACAGGTTATCAGGCAACAGGTTGATCTCTTTCATTATATTTGCTAACCTCACAGGTAACTCCTGTCTGAGGAAGGCAAACGATGTCTTCTCGCAGGCATTTTCCGAACCTAAAGGTTGTAAATATTGTGCATTAGAATACTGGATTAGAATTATGTTACACATTCCTAATTTGGGAAATATTAATCCAAAATTACATGTCAGACACAACATGTTAATTATTTGATATTGCAGTGCCTTGGGCCCTGTTGTTTTTGGCTATGTTGTGACTGGTATTTGTGTAGTTGAATTGTGAGAAGTTGGAAATATAGCTCATTCTTACCAAAATCCAAAAACTGTTTCATTGAAAGAGGCGAAGGTGAGAACCTGGAGTAATAGTCAATGTGTTTTCCAATGGAGCTCCTCAAGACCCTTAAAATCCTCATGTTGGTTGATATTGTGTCGGTTTACTGCTTGCTGACGAGTAGGTTGTATTCAGTAGATGATAATGTTTATGAGCAGAAGATTGATCATAGCTGCCATTTGCCATAAAACCCTGCAGAATACTAACTAACGTTAGCGTAATATGTAACGTTAGCTGGCTGACGAGTTAGCTAACTTACTAGGCAGTTGTGCAACTCACGGATTAAATGTTTCCTATTTCCATTATAAACATGAATGTATGCATACAATCTGTTATCGCCAAAAAATCTACCAGTCAGTTACTTCAGTTGCTCAAGCAATCGGTCCATTGTGGTGGAATCTACTGCCAAAACACCAAAACCTAGCTTTCTGCTATGTTGCTAGTGATGCTGCTAGATCCCATGACCCGGACTGGAGGACATGTGATGTGGGCGTGGCCATCTTGAGTGCGTTGTTTTTATTCACTGGCCTGGCCTCCGAATCCATGTCCGGGTCAGTCTCGACCATAGACCATTGAACATAGACTTATCCCGGCCATTGAACGATATAAAACACGGCTCACATGGCTCAAACAAATATCAGCACACGCAACCAAATATGACTTGTCAGTAGCTATTTAGTTCTGAAACGAACATGTGCCACAGCACAAAGTATTATTAAAAAAATTGCCCCACCTGTCCTGCTTGTACAATACAGTCTTGTAGCTACACCCAGGTTTCTAATATCCCATTTGTCTTTATCACTTTTATATTACAAATGTGTAAAAGTTAAATGCAAGAATGTACGAATGTAACGATATATATATTACAAGACTAAAACCCGAGACATCCAACCTCTTTGCGGGAGCATCCCAGGGCATCGGGTCTAGCAACTACCCTCAGGTCCTCAACGGCGTCACTTCCTAGTCGACTCAAGAGATGCCTATAGTTAGCTAGTCGCTAGCTAGCTGTCCAGCTACGTATTCTTGACAGGTATGTTATTAACCTAAGCTATTTCATCCATTCCTGCTTACAGTATTGGGTTAGGTAACGTGTACTGACTAATGATAGTCTTTAATGTTAACTCGCTAAGTCAAGTTGACTTAACTAACTTGAAGCGTTAACGTTGTCAATTTCAGACAGTGGAACCACCTCGTGCTTGTGACCCGCCAAAACAACAAGAAGAAGATATTAGCTAGCGTAGGAAATATCACATTTTATCACCGGCACTCAATATATTTGTATCTTCATACGTTTCGTTGAAAGGGAGAATGAGTGGTGGATTCAACTTCGGTCAAGCCTCTGCTGGGGCATTCAATTTCGGAACCCCGAAGACCAATGCTACTGCTGCAGCCCCAGCCACAGCTTTTGGTATGGCAACATCCACACCTGCTCCCGCAGGTGGGGGGTTCTCTTTCGGGACCCCCAACCCTGCTCCGGCTGCACAGGGGAACACCAACCCACCTGGGGGTTTTAGCTTTGCCACCCCAGCATTACAGAGCAACACAGCTGGAGGAGGCTTTGCATTTGGGACTCCTACCACCACCAAATTAAATCTTGGAGGACTTGCAGCTTCTACACCAGCAGCTACAGGGTTCACTTTAGGTGCCACAACAACGCCTGCCTCTGGGTCAGGTTTCACACTTGGTGGTGGCCTCCCCACACAGACCACTGCTGCTGCTGTCGCTACCGCTGCTGCTGCTGCTGCCCCTGCAGGAGGGGGATTCAGCTTTGGATCTGCGTCCCAGGCTCCAATGCAGCCTCAAGCCCAACCAGCAGCAACTACAGCATCTGGAGGACTTGCATTGGGAGGGTTTAGCTTTGGTACGAAGGTCCAGGTTACCACCGCAGCCCCAACTGCTGCTACCACAGGTGGAGGTTTCTCATTTGGAAACAATGCTCCTCCCACCCTCTCCATGGGAACCCAACCCACAACCCTTAACCCACCACCAGCCTCAACAGCAGCAGCCACAATGCAGGGTGGAGGATTTGCTTTTGGGGTCAAACCCTCAACAACCCCTGCTCCTGCCACAGCTGCCCCAATTACCCAGGCTGCCCCAGCTGCTGCCCCCTCACTCTTTGCCCCTCCAGCCTCCACAGCTGCTCCTGTTGCCACAGTCACCGGCTTTTCTTTGGGCGCTACTCAGGCTCCAGCAGTGAGTGCTGCCCCTGCTGCAACCACAGCAGCTGGAGGAACTCTGGGCTTCATGCTTAAACCCCTCGGAGCAGCCACCACCACCACTGCCCCCGCCGCTGCCTCTGCCGCCATAGCTGTTGCCAACACAGTCGCTTCTACTGGCTTTTCACTAGGTCTCAAACCTGTGTCCATAACTACCACCGCAGCAGCTGCCCCAGCCAGCACGGCTGCTGCAGTAGCTGCTCCTCCAGTGATGTCATACGCTCAACTAGAAGGTCTCATCAACAAGTGGAGTCTGGAGCTTGAAGACCAGGAGAGACATTTCTTACAGCAGGCGACTCAGGTGAACGCCTGGGACCGCATGCTGGTGGAGAACGGGGAGAAGATCACATCTCTACACAAGGAGATGGAGAAAGTGAAACTGGACCAGAGAAGGTTAAACCAGGAACTGGACTTCATCCTCTCCCAACAGAAGGAGCTGGAGGACTTGCTCTCCCCACTGGAGGAGTCTGTGAAGGAACAGAGCGGAACCATTTACATGCAGAACGCCGACGAGGAACGAGAGAGAACATACAAGCTGGCAGAGAACGTGGATGCACAGCTGAAGAGGATGTCACAGGATCTGAAGGAGATCATTGAACACCTAAACACATCCAGTGGCCCAGCAGATACGAGTGACCCAGTAAGAGACTTGTTTTTGACTAGTACTGTATGTATAACTGAAGCTAATTTAGCCATTTTTTGTTGTTCTGGCATTTGCGGTTGTATGTTTTTCACCAGTGCACACAGGATCTGGACCCATGTTATTCACCAAGCTTCTCAGAGTAGGAGTGCTTATCTGGGGTCAGTGGCCAGGAACATTTTGTCTTAATGATCTTATTCAAGCTAATAGACTGAAGCTGACTCTAGATCAGTACTTTCACTTTGAGAGGCTTTGTGAATATGGACCCTGATAAAACTATCTATTGTGCCAGGGCTGGGTGATATCGAATAAAGTAGGAAATGGCACAATATTTAGAGGACATTTTATAGGCTTTTATCACAATATCTACTTAAGTAGGCTACATGTTGGATAATCCAATTGATATTAATCAAACTGAAGTGTGTTGCAGTATCAAACTGAAACTGTTCTTTTCAATTGAAGATTTTGGAATATTTCAGAAATCATTTTTGAAATCTGATTCTTGAATTCTTGAATCTCCATTTAGACAACAGAATTGTCTATCACAATTCACAATATAAAACATGGATAAGACGGTATTGATATATTGCCCAGCCCTACCTTGTGCTCTGAACTAGGAATCATACAAGAGGTAGGCTAGTTACTACATGTCAGACTCAGATCTTGTGTTTTGGTGGTGGTGATTGGTTGCTTGTTGAGTTAGCATTTGTATTAATTTGTATTTTTCTCAGCTTCAGCAGATCTGCAAGATTCTCAATGCCCATATGGATTCTCTCCAATGGATTGATCAGAATTCAGTCCTGCTGCAGAGGAGAGTGGAGGACGTGTCCAAACTGTGCGACAACCAACGCAAAGAGCAGGAGAAGACATTTCGTATAACATTTGATTGATTTGCAAACCCGTTAACATGTATATGTTGCCTATATTATGCTAATAACAAAAAATAACATTTTTTCATAAGTCATGAACAGGGATGTGATCTTTTGGGTTTTGGCAGGTTTTCAGTTTTTTTTTGATACCACTCCCATTAGATTTATATCTAGATTGCTGTGGGCCCATTTCTTTTTTTCATATTGTTTCATCTTGTTTCCTGCTTTTTGTGTTCCAATCACATCCCTGCATGAAGATATGTATATTTTAATGCAATAACATTTAAACTGCTGTTTCCATGGAGCAGTACTCAATCTCTTAGTCTCTGTTCCTATCAAAATATTGTGCTTGTAATAAATACTATGATAAAATAAAAAATTTTTGGAATTGCTAGCTATTTTGATTGAGTGATAATTAAGACAGAGGCACAAGACTTTGGTATTATTAATTGTAATTCTTTGTCAGTGGATCAGCCAGAGTAGTAGCAACAGTATGCAGAATAGATCAACAAATCAATTATTTTTACATGCTGCAGTGGAAATTAACATGAAATATGAAGATAGCTTGTCAGCTATTGTATATCAGAGAACAGACATGTACGTTGAAACCTATTGGGCTTCTTTTTATAGACAGATTATTATGTTGATGGAAATAAAAAGTGAACTACACGTAAGTTCTTGAGTTGTTTTTATTTCCTCATAACATCTCAGTTGGATGGACAAACAGCCAGTGATGAGATATTAATTTTGATCATGTTTCTCTGTAGATATCTGTACAATTCACTTGTATACCATACCGATTTCCCTTTGGATCTATTTTTAGTTTCAAGAAGACAACAATCATATAAAACATTTTTATTGCAATTATTACATAGAAATGTGTGCTACCTGGGAAATAAGCAGGCTTACTTGGGCAGTTTTCTATTAAAAAAAAAAATAAAAAAAAGTAAGAGGTCATGACTGTACATATACAAGACAACCTTAAAGGCCCAATCTGATCCAAATGTAAACAGACATGTTTTCATTCTCTAGTTGATTGACTGAGGTCTTGTTAAAAGGACTAACACTGGACAACATGTAAAGATGAGTTTTTCACTGTCTTTTGAGGCTGTAAAATGTTTGTGTACGTTGGTAATGTTTGTAAAAATTAGAGTAAAACAGACTGATATTCTGCTTTACAGTGGGTTAAGAAAGTTCAAAAAAGCATATTTTCCATCTACAAATCAAACAGTAAAATATACCCCAAATTTATATGGTGAAAAATATTCCAGATTTGGCTTTTAAGAACCAATTTCCAAATTATCCAAAAAGAAAAGAAATCAACAGTTACATATCTAAAGCTATCTGGTTGATTTGAAAATCCTGTGTCTTAAAATGCCCCTTTGAATACCACTGCTATGAACAAGGGAAGGTTGCATTTATTACATGATGGAGAGTTGAGATCCTTGTTTAAAATTATGTGAGCCAATGTACCAATGAAGTGGCAATGTACCGAAGTTGTCATCCCCCTAGACATCAATGTACTGTCGGTCTGTGTGTGTCAGGAGACGATCCTGTGCCTATGTGAGGTTGACTGAATTCATTAGACAAATTAAAATACAATATATCCACAAGCATGCTGCATTAAAATGATCAGGATAACACGATAAAGTCACATGACTTATTTGCAGCATTAGCCTGGTTCCCCCTCCAGAGGAGTGTTGCTTTTGTTTCAGTTGATGCTGATCCATTCCATTCAGATTTTTTCTTTTCTTTTTTTTTGCTCAAGAATGCAGACGCAAAAAGGTAGAATACTAACTTGTCTGACATTTTATTGCTTCACATTGACATTACGCTGAGGTGACAAACACATCTAATTGTAGTTGCTAACATTAGACTAACCAAAGCTAACAAAAACTTGTGAAATCAACATATTTATTATAATTTTAACAAAGTTGGATGGGGTCTTCCAGGGTTTTACAGGATTGCACTTTTCTTTTTCTTTTCCTTTTTTCTGTTTCTACTGGGTATTTACTGTTTTTCTGTTTCTACTGGGTATTTACTGTTTTTTGGCCTTTTCTGATTATTTAGATTTTTTTTTATGTTGTCCCAGTTACATCTCTGAATGTTGTGCTAAGCATCCATGTACATGAACGGTACATCTTATAATGTGATAGGAATGACTCCTACGTTACTGATACAGCCTGTAGCTACTTTTTAGTAAGATTGTGCAACTCCAGAAAAAAAAAACTATAGTCAGATTTGCCCTTTGCCCTGCTCCACTTAAAAGCAGTCTTAAGATGGCGGGGGGGGACTCTTTGGCTGAATGTAAATCTGTTTTAACAAATAAAAAATAAATATACAGTGTGCTTAAAGACAGAATCTGTAATGTCGTCAAACAGCGCCCTCTAGGCAAAAGAGCCCCACTTGGTATTGTGCTTTGTTTACATTTTTTGTTTTTGTCCGAATTGTGCGTTGGATTTCAGTGGGTATAGGGGAGGGGTTGCTACTGCTGGACACACCTCGGGCTCTGCCAAGAGAGGTCTGGAGAAATTCACAGTATAAAAAGTTACTAAACTCCAACCCACATGTCAGACCAACACAAAGAAAATAAGCAAAGTGCAATACCAAGCGGGGCTCTTTTGCCTAGATACAGGTAAATTATATTGTACCTGTCCTCTATAATGACAATAAAGTGAATCTAATCTAATCTAATCTAAAGGTCGCTGTTTGACGGCATTACAGATTCTACCTTTAAGTATTCAAATATATACAAAACATACAACATTTTACCATCTATACATTGCAGAAATTCAGAGACATAAACTGAAATTGATTCAAAATATCTACAAATAAAACAAACAAAAAACATTGAACATTGTTATGTTCACAAAGCTCATTAAACATAACCAATTGAAAAAATGGGATCAAAAGGTTTGTGACTTAGTAACACTTAAGATGGAAAAAAAAAGAGTGATCCCTGTCTCCAGATTCATCTGTGAAGGGTGAAATGTCTCAGGAGAAGCTCTCATTCTCACTCCAAGTTGTCATCCAATGCTTCCTTTCAAAAGAGTCGAACTTGGATTTTCCATGTTTACAATCACGGGATCCCTTCCTTATTCGAACTGCATGGTATCTTGGAACACTGTCGACATACTTAGAACGCTTGAAGAATCCACACTGGAGAGGGAAATACACAACATCACAAATTAGGCATTACTCTATTACTGTAACATGAATGAACCAGTACAATATAAACATAAATGGTAGACAATGTAATCAGAACAGCAGTTTTTGCAAGTATGTTAGAACATGCTTTGCTTGAGAAAAGTGAGTTATTCAATATATTAAAAAAAAAAAAAATGACATTTTGAACAGTCAAGAAGGCGAAGCAGTAATGTCGACAAAAAAAGGTCCTGCAAAGCACAAAGTACAGCAAACTTTTTAAACAAAGTATTGTAGGATTTGAAGAAGAGAAAAATGTAGAAAGCCTGTAGTTATGGAAAAGTACAGATTTCTGGACAAAATTCAGAGACACATACTGTACAAATACCTGTATATATCTCTAATATATAAATATCTATCTCTAATATATAAATATCTCTATGGGTTTCTTACCTGGGCAAAAAAAGATAAAACTTACTCAATGTTTTGTTTTGTTTTTTTTGTGCCTAGATCAGATTGCTTAATAAATATCTAGGAACCTGAAACAAAGTGTAACATATCCAAACAATCTTATGAATCCCAACTACATACTGTATGTGCGATTGGCATTCGTATTGTATGTGTCTATTTGAATTTTGCCCATGGCGTCTGCTGATTTGACAGTTAAGCATTTCCTTCAGAGAGCAAGTGAGATCGTTAGTCACTGTTAACCACGCTCCCATGCCAACAGTCTATTTTTACCCTGAGGTCTGTCTGAGAGCACAGATCAGGCATTACGCCTCAGTAGAGAGTTTGTCTTTGTCAGAGGGCTGAACATGGATCTCTGCCTTGTGATATGCAGCATCATACTGGTCTTTTGGAGGTCTCTTGAAGAAACCACACTGAAGGGGAGCAAGGGTGGAAGTGTGAATAAATCATTAAAATATCTGAAATTGTGGCTGGAAACACACGAGCATTGCTGTGAACAAAAAACATAAATAAATGACATCTGTCTATAGACCCAAATAGGATTACTCAGAGAGAAAATAAATTGTAGCACATCTCATCCCACAAACAAGACAAAAATGATTGCACTCATACAGTAGCTCATGGCACATCGAGATGCTACCGTGTTTCAGCTAGTCAAGCCTTCATCAGGGCATATAATGTGTATAATGTGTGTGTCACCTTCTCATATGCGCCGATGACCGAAACCCATTAGTGTCTTGTTCCACAACTGTAGCCTAAATAAACCACTGTCTAAGTAGTGTGATGCGCTACCTTTTCTCTCTGCAAGTACTCCCACTGTAAACGCCTAGTTGTGTGGTAATAACAGAAACTTGACTTGACTTGACTAGATTCGATTTTTTTTTTTAAGCACTCTCCATTGACAACCATCTGCTGTTGAAGCACTCTCTCTCTCTTTCTCTCTCTCTCTCTCTCTCCCTCTCTCTCTCTCTCCCCTGAGGCTGCAGATCAACGTACCTTCCATAGCAGAAACACTAGCAATGCCAACATGAGGATCCCAGCCAGAACAGCTACTAGGATGATCCACCAGGGAACACCCCCATACTGGGCCACCGTCTTCTCTGGGAAGACTGTCACTCTCACCTGCAACGAGTAGCAGAAAGGGGGGAGGGGGTAGTATCAGGTTGTTTTTTTATTTCATTTTTTATGATTAGTTGACAATGTGCTCACTCAAAGAACTTGCTTCTATGGTCGACTTATTCTCAGCGCAGGGTCAAATGCATCAAATGTGTCATCATGAAGTCATACAATACATTTAATATCAACGATTAATAATGAGTCACTTACCGAAGTCTCAGCATTTCTCAGGACCATATTTTCAGCAGGAGCATCAAGTCTGAGTGAGGCTTTCACTATTATATCAAGGTAATTAAAAGAGGCATAATTCTGTATGAGGGGGGAAAAGTCAGTTAGGAAATCAGTTAATTGAGTTGTCACATGTAAATGAGGTGTAAGTCCAGTGTGTGAACAATTTCATGACAAGCATGCAACAGCTTGACATCTCCTAACGCAACAGTACCAGACTGGACCCAACAAGTTTTAGGTCAGTTTGGGCCTCAAGTTCTGACTTAATGGCTCAGGTTCTTGATTGGTTTGGGTTCAGAGATACTGCTTAAAAATGCTGTCAATAGTGATATTTAAAGATACTTAAATTCAGGTTGAGGCTCAGACTTTTGTTTTCTGACAAAAGGTTTTCTGGTTCCAGTTGGGTTTGGCTTGGATTTTCAGGCCTGACTCAAGCTCCAACATGCACGCAAACCAGGGTTGGGCTCAATTCACTTTAAATTCAATCAATTCAAAACTTTTAACAGAAATTGCTGTTTACTTACTCATGAAAGAACATTCATTCTAATGAATGTGTCAACAGGTTGGATAAGATAACTTTCCCATGCCAAAGGTTTTTCAATATTTAACTTAGAAAGAAAATCTGCTTCGGGGATTGGTTGAATTGAAAGTTAACTGAGCCCAACCCTGATGCAGACAAGTAATTGTATGCTTAAATGTGTCACCTCAAGGAATGTTGCGTTCCACAATCGCGATCTCAGTGCAATCGTTGCCCTACTGTCCAAGCCCTGTAGGGGGCACTTGATCACCACACATTTAGCATCATATCCATTGCCACACATCTGAGAAGAAAAGACACTGTTGTTAGACAGGTGACATTAAACATCTAGACCTCCTCTAATATAATGTGGGTGAGTATACACCAGAACTCACCAAAGTTTTGCGCTTTCTTTGGTCTGGCAATAAAAAAACTTTACTTCCAGGTGTTTTTCTTTCTCCAGTTTCACGCTTCGTTCTGGAAGTGGAGGACTCCTGAAAATCCATCATCAGTCATTAGTATGTGTTCTCATCACTGACCTCTGACTTCTCCACAAATTACAATAACTGCATTGTATGGGACATCATTATATTAATTGTGTATTCTATTTATACTGTATGTGCCACTGCACTATTTGCTTCACTGCTTATGTAAAGTTGTGTATTACATGGTTTCTGAAACTTTTCAATTCAGGGACCCAAATGTGATTTTCTTCTCTCATCGTGAGACCCAACCTAAAAACATAACACAAACATTGCTATTGTTGTCATGTGGGGGCTCAACAGAGGAAGGGCCAGGTCCTGACCAGTAGTGTAAGAAACCAGGATGTATTGTATGCACTACACACCTCACAGTCTGTCATGGCCACTTACTTTAAATGTTTTATGTACTGCACCGTGGGTTAAACTGTTATTTAAATTGATTGTAAATATGCATTGTACCCCATGATGCCGCGTAAGAATTTCAGAACATTAAAGAAGAAATGCGTTACCTGAATGTGTTTGAGAGCATTAATCTCAGTCTCAGGGGAACAGGAGACCTCCTCTAGGCCTGTGTTGGTGATTTTCACCAGGTAGAGCAGCCATTTCCCATCCACATTCTCTTTGGGCCACTGGATGTTCAGAGAGGCTGTGCCGAAGGACTTCAAAGGCTTACCCACGTTGTTTATCTGTGGAGATCACACAAACACATCTCAACAGGTGCCAGACAGTATGACTGGGCAATATATCGATACCATTTGTTGTCAGTCTGTGTCATTACATGATCTGTGTGTTCTTTTTATATTGTGGAATTTTGTGATACAAAATATTCTAACTGTCTAATTGGATGCTAACAAGCAAATGTTATGTCTGATTTCTCACAAAATGATTTCTAAAATATTTGTATTGAAATTTAAAATACAGTTTCAGTTTGATAGCCTACCCTGGCCCTATAGTATCACACTTCCCATTACCATGCAGTCCAATATGATGAACAATGATTGGATTATCTAACATAATATTTTCCATACCAAAGCAAATATTGTGAATATAAAAAAAGCCTTGTGTCTCTAATTTCTGTAATTTCCTTGAACTGAAAGTTTACATGACTGTCTATGTTGTGAGGAAGTTTCATGACCCTAAGGACCATGAAACACATTAAAACCCAACGTAGAACTTAAAAATACATGGGAGTCGATCTGAAAGAGAGTTTTTTTCCCCCCTTAATTCCTGAGAAGTTGGACATTTTTGGAGATACTGTACAAGGTTTTTGGCCAAAATCAGCAACACATTAAGAAATCTCACATGGCAAACCAATAGATGCGAATGATACAATTAGGTCAGATGACGGCTATGACAACCTGAGATAGAAGATAATAAAAATTACCATGAATTCATAGTTAATCAAACTTCCAATCTCATCCTCAGTCTTCATGGCACTCTCTCCTTTCACTGCACCTCCAAAGTAAACCTGAGAAGGTCTGGCCACCCTGGTGAAAAACAAACAAAACCCTCCATTATGCATACTAGTTGGAGGTACTGTATTCATAGTATTTGATTACATCATCATCGCAGACATCTTGGTAGGCAAACGACATGTAATTGTAATCAAATAACAGGTGATCATCATTAAGTGATAAATGTGGCTAATGAGTTGTGTTGGTGGCATTGTGCCACGTTGGTAGGAAATGCATGACACATCATGAGAATACTATGAATATGTTCAGTAAACAGTTTTAACAATAAAACAACACATCAAAATATGTTGTAAATGGTGCAAGAATCTATATATAACATTTCTTACCCTGTGACTGACAGTAACAGCTCAATCACTACTTTAGCCTTTGCTTTCACGATGGCAATTCTTTCCTGTGTACTGGTCCTACAAGAAAAATAATATTTTAATTCACAAGTGAGATATGAGAAATAAACTGTTATCGAAAATATTCATTAATTGTTAGATCATACTCCAGTGCTGTTAAGGCAGCCGCGGCACAATCAAAGTTTATATTTTGTGATAATAAAAAAAAACTGAAGCTATTGAGGACAAATAGTTTTCTTTGTTTGTAATGTTTTTGCAAATGAGTTAAGCACCAGTGTGAAAAGTGGTGTGTGTACTTTTTCTTTTTAGAATACAATCCAGACCTGAGCATGAGGCTGAAGTTGTGGGTTGACCCTGAAGGTACTTACGTTTGTAACTGCAGGTCAATGTCAATCTCTGTGGTGTTGAGAGAAATACCCGCAGTGCTCAAGATGATGTAAAATACAGCCTGGTTAAAAAAGAAACGAACACTCAAATTCAAACTTACAACTAAATCGGGATAATGATCACAATGAGGAGCCGACACTTGAGACACGCCCCTACCTCTGAGTCTCTCTTGAATGGATTTCCCAGCTCACATTCTGCTTGAGAGCCGTTCTGATTGGCTATACAGATTATCTGTTTTTCCCTCTGGGGAGGAGCAAATTGTAATATTATGTCACAACCGAATAACCTTTTTCATTCTGAATTACAGTTGTCACTTTAAAAGTGCACTCAGTAAGATTCTTGCTTAGTTTGGAATGAGGACTGTGTAGATTCAACCACCTACATATTTCATGGAATACAGGCCTTGCACTGAATGTTTGTGTAGTTGTCTCTCTTCCAACATGGCTGCCTGAAACCATTGGTAACCACTTTAAAAAGAAAATGCCTAATGCCTGTGCAGTGGCAGAGTAGGTAAAACATTGGAAAAGCATGATATTACTAGTCCACTGTGACTTGCTTACAAGATCTGCTAATAAGACACCAATTTATAACATTTTTGTTGATATATTTCTCATAATCAACACACACAGCAACTGTTAATTTGCACATAACAACAGTTGTCTCTTCCTACATGAAGGAAAAATGGGTATTCCAAGAATTCCTACTTATTTCATGTGATCGTATGTGGTTGAATCTACACGGTCCTCATTCCAAACAATCTTTAAGTGACATTGCATAATTTCATTCTTTATTTATTTACCATTGTTGCCTGTGTGCGTACTCCAGAATAGGAGAGTGTGTTTGGAAACGTCCCCACCAGCTTGGCCTCATGGGCGTCATCTCCACCCCTGTTCTTTACCGTCACCTCCAGAGCAATGTCCTTCTGGTCACTCATAGAGAAAACAGGGAGCCCGTTCTCCCTGCAGAAACACAATATGAACTGTTAGCTACCATCTAAAAGAGTAGTATGCAGGTCGGTGACGTGCATAGGGGAGGGGTGCAGGGGGTCAACCACCCCTGTCCTTTTTGTGTTAGGTCCCCGAGTGCCCTTTTCAGAACCTCCTAGTACTGTATATTGATATAGATCTCCTAGTATTTTAATATAGAACTCTGAGTATTCTAATATAGAATTGCCATTTTTAGGCTTTTTACCCCTGCCCCGGAAAAGTCTGTGCATGCCTTTGATGCAGGTGTTTCAAAAGGCTTTAAATGAGACAGCGGTGGAAGACCACAATTCCCAAGAGTTCCCAACCATTCAATGTATATAATCTTAAGCCTTTTTCAGAAATTGCATTTCTATTCTTTTTTTAATGGAAGTTAAATGTTTGTACTCACATGGGCAATGGAGGGAACACATGGTTGCTGTCCTTGAAGCAGAATCTGTACTGCAACTGCAGGTTACTCTGGCAAACATTATCACTTCCACACCCCTCTTTCAAGAAGTTGACCTATGGTAATAACAAAAAGATACATGTGATCATTGAATCCATTATGAATGATACTCAATTGGATGTAGAGAATGAGATCCTGTGTTCACTAATGGTTGTAGATGCCTGAGTGGTTACCTCAGTGACTACTTTGCTAGACTGGGAGGAGTCCAAAATTGGCACAAGTTGAGGTAGAGCATTCTGTCTCTTTTGACGCCTGGTACCCACAATTCCCACAGACACCTCGATGGGAATACCACGTAGTTTGTCCTTGATGTTGTCCTGTACAAAGCAGAAACAACCATGATCATTACTTTCAAGTCCTAGAGGGTTATCTAAAAAGGAGGCCAACTGAAGCAGACTTCCTCAAGATTCTCCTGAACATAAGCTACTAATTATAGTACTACTAAATAAAAGCATTTTGACCAATTGTTGAGAAAAGGTGTACTATGCAGTTTGGGGAGAGACATTTGTTTACATTTGCAGAGCCTGCAATTCGTTTACAAAACATATTCTACTATACATGTCATTCTAACAATTATTCTATCTTATATCATCATAAATCAAAACAAGATCATTTTTAGGCACTGTGAACCAAGCATAGGCCTTGAATAAGTCTGTAAATAAAATTGCAGGCCCTGCTTTTGCAAACAACAGTGAAACAGTATCTTCTCTGGTAGCTTTCTAGCTTCAAACAGTAATCCAGGGACCCAATTTTCTCTGAGGAGAGTTTGTTTATTCAGTTATGAAAAAAATAATAATTTCAAATTTTTTTCACATCTCCCAAAACGATATAGTGCACCTTTAACTTACCATCATCCACAATATTCTTTCAAACTGAAACTGTGGCTGCTTAGAAATTATATTGGTCGGTGGATTCCTAAATCCATTCATGTATCATGTTTCTAACTTTTGTAATTCCACATCAATAAGCAAAAGTCAATAATGGATTTTCGTAGGGGTTTTAGTGTATACCCTTTAAGAGTTAGATGTTGCCCTGATGAGTGTTGTGTCTCTTTGCAGCCATTTAAACAATGAAGGGGATTGTAACAGAAGTATAAAAAATGCATTCTATTATGGTATTAAGGTATTATGTAGTGAACTGACAATCACAATGTATTTGATAGGGATTAAATAATACATTGGGACTTGTCGTGATGCATAGAGAATCATAGCTCCAATAATTGTACTTGAATCAAATCATAAGGTCCTTTGTTATTCCCACCACTACTAGTCACTGTGGCCATTTTCCCCAAAAAATGTGTGTCATGCTCTGATGACCAGGTACCTGAAGTTTGACTTTTGTCTTGATACATGCTCTCTTGTTCTGGCCACGGAGTTCCAGGGTTCCAGTAGACTGATAGTCTTGGTCGGAGCGGGACTTGTTGAGGAACACGACCCTAGAGAGCAGCCCCAGTTTCCGACGAACCACCTCTGCCTCCAGAGAGTAGCTGATAGCTGTGGGAAAAGGTACATGACGTTATGAAAACTGTGTATCTCCAAAAAATCTACTTTTCAGTAAAACATGCGTTTTAAAACTACAACAGGTTTTAAATGGGTTTTATGATTATGAAATGCACAACCCATAAGGGACCATGTAAACCTTCCACAATGACAGCAGCTATACATGCTCTTTGACTTTTGATTTAACCCTTATTTAACCAGGCAAGTCAAGTCCTATCTTGGATCTGGTATAAAATCATTCAATAAGATACTGTGTCTCACTTACTAAGTTTTGGGTTGTAGGTTGCAGGGTTTGCTTTGTAGGTGAAACATGCCTCCACAGTGAAGCTATGGAAAAGAAACAGATTATTAAATAAATGTGGCAATGGCACACTTTCACACTGAGGAGCACAACATAAATAAGTCCTTTAACCCTTTCAGGTGTACAATATAATTTGTGTTATAGAATTTTGACAGAACTGAACATTCTAATGATGATGTAACAATAGCTACTGGCCTTTGAAAGCTATGGCGTTCTAGAATTCCAAAATAGAATTCTGGGAAAATATTCCAAAAACCTTACAATTGAAATAGTTAAAATACTGTGGGCCAGTGGAATACTTTAATACTCACCAAATACTGTTACCACAGGTTTTCTTCGTAAGGTCAATTTCCTTTGGATTAATTTTGACATCGTTCTTGATGCTTATCACTGGCCTTGCTCTGAGAGAATAGTAGTTGCATACAGTTTTGATAGATGTTAGTGAAATCAGAATTTAATCAGCCAATTTGATTTCTAAGCAGCCAAACTAATGAATAAAATAGTGTAGAATAGAATAGAATAGAATAGAATAGAATAGAATAGAATAGAATAGAATATTTAGAATAGAATTATTGTCATAGTCTAAATGTATTGGCATTAGGCTGGTGGCTGCTGTTAAGCTCTGGTGAGGTTGTAACTGAGTTATGATGGATAATAAGATAATTACCTGTAAATGAGAGCGGTGTCTGATAGAGATCCTACAGCTATGTCTGGATAGGAGTTACCATCTAAATCCATCTTCCCAGCTAGAGAATATCCAAATAATCTGATGTTGTTTTGTCTTCCTGCAAGGACCTGTAATTAAACAGCAATTTAGAGGGAAAAACAAATAAATTTATTTGCAAACATGCTTCTGGCATGTCCCCACATCATACTAACATACTTGAATAAGCCTGGACCCCACAGCGTGACAAAATGTACTCAAAGTTTAATGGGATGGTTCACATTTTTAAGAAGCTTATCTGATTCATCACAAACTGGGAGTCCTTTCAGTCCATCCAAAGTGTGTTTTGGGTTTTGGGATATTGGAGGCAAAAATAAAATAAAAACATTCTAAATTCTGTTGCTAAGCAATATTCATGCTTCATTCCCCCCTGACTTCTAGCATGCTTAGCATGATGCTAACAAATGCTATGATTTTCTGCTTCCAGCATCTCATCAACCAAAATATTGGTACTTTTTGGATGGACTGAAAGGACTCCCACTGATTTGTGACAAATCAGATAGGCTTCTTATAAAAGTGAACTATCCATTTTAGGACCCATGGCCAATGTTTACATATCAAATGGCAGCATAACATATAATATGATAGAAAGAATATGATTAAAGCTTGACCAAAGCTCACCCAAACTAACCTGTGAAGGCTTGGTATTGATTACCTGAGCAGAGCCATGATAGATGTAGACTAACCTGTGAAGGCTTGGTATTGATTCCTTGAGCAGAGCCATGATAGATGTAGACTAACCTGTGAAGGCTTGGTGTTGATTCCTTGAGCAGAACCATGATAGATGTAGACTTTCCTGTGAAGGCTTGGTGTTGATTCCTTGAGCAGAACCATGATAGATGTAGACTAACCTGTGAAGGCTTGGTGTTGATTCCTTGAGCAGAACCATGATAGATGTAGACTTTCCCTGCCCCTGCATCATCGTAGGGAGCTCCAACAGCGATGTCTGTGAGAGAGAAACCAGCTGAAGCAATGGGAACTGGGACACTGAATCATAAGGGCCTGG
>OMKL01064168.1:4087-24950 GCA_900302295.1 Parasudis fraserbrunneri | reverse complement strand
GAGATTCTCTGCACATCTTTTGAAACGTGGCATTTCAACATTTCAAAGCAGATTGTGCAGAAATGGTAAATTAATCCACTCAAGATAAGTATAAAGTATACATGAAGTATACAGTAGGCCTATATCATCATCATCATCATCATTATCATCATCATCATCATCATCATCACTATCCAGCCTTTAGATGAACTCTACTCACACATGTTGCATGGCATCCTCAAAGAGCACCAGGTTCATGGCAGCGTTGAGCTCGTTGTAGCTCTCCAGAGCCTCAGTGAGGATGGTCCTGAGCACAGACCAGTCTCTGACAGATGTATAGTTTTTCTCCTCTCCCCCCTGGGCAAAGTGGCTGTAGATGAGGGGCTGCTTTACCACGTCTTGGTCTTCCACTCCCTGGAAAAAACAAAACACAACAAATAAAGTATATCAATCAAAAGTTCACTGCTGGACTGAGAGTCTTACTATCTTACTTATCTCTGTGGATATCTCTGTGTTGAAGTCAGGATGAGTAAATTTAAGATTATGCATTCTACCAACTATACCAGAGTTTACACTGCATAGAGGTGTTATCATGATATATCCACTAGCCGTGGCAGTTTGCCCTGACAGGCAATTGTCATGTTGTCTATAATCTTTGTCTTTTGTCTGTTTCTGTGTGGACCCGGAGAAGATCAGCAACCACACTGCAGCGGAAGCTTATCGGGATCCAATACATACACACAATACAATAAACGATAAACCACAATCCATCCTTAATGCACCTCGAAACACTCATGCACTGTTTCCATCTGGAGCTTGTGGAAGAGCTGGAGGTCCCTGGGATCCACCAGTCTGTCTGAATACACTCTGTTGGACTCATGGAGCCACAGAAGCACCAGGTCAGAGCTCTGTCTCACACTCTCAGGCTCACTGAACAGAAGGCCCTGTAGCAAACAAAGGATCGGATGAAAAAAACAAAACTTTAAAATCAAAGTTGAACTGTAAACCTGCACCACACAATAATGATATGAAGGAGGACCACAATGGAGATAAGCTTTCAAACTTTATTGTGTTGTCCATGACCATGTTTATAATTGTACTGTATTGTTTGTACAATGTTTATCAAATAAACTCAATCAATCAATCAATCAATCAATCAATCAATCAATCACCTGGAAGATATTGGAGAGGTCTCGGAGGTTGAATATGTAATGGAACTTGATGGCAGTGGGCAGAAAGTTGTGGACCATCTTGCGATGGAGAGCTGTGGCAGCCTGGACCACAGCTGGACAGGTCCTCTGAACCACTGGGCTGAAGGGCTGCTGCTTCAGGTGGCCACTTAGGATCTGACCATAGATGGACATCTGAGCCTCCGGAGAGGGGAAGTTCACGGCAAATACTGAGAAATGCCTCTGTGGAACACAAACAGGAGGCTCAGACAGATATATTTTCGGAAGCATGTACAGTATATCATTTAAGTAGTTAATCCTTATATTTGGAAATAGAAAAGTTTAATGGAAGTATTATCTGCAAAATAAAAACCTGAAGTCTGGGGTTGATGTTGAAGCTGCCAGCAGTTGGATTCATACAAGCTACATACTGAGTGTGGTGGATTTCCTTCAGAGACAATTTCTGTCTGTCATACCTACACAGTGAGCAAGGAATTAAACAGGGCATCTCATCTGATACAAAACGTATCATAGCATAAAATATCCCGTATGGTCACATCTGGATTAAACAGTAATCACACATAACAGAATCTTCTGAACATGCAGGGCCTCCTCACCAGTGCTTGTAATCCAGATGTTGGCGTATCAGTGTGTGAGGCTGCACTGTTCCATAGCTGTCCACAGCGGGCATGTTCATGTCATCTATGAAGTACACCAGCTTCCTGTTGCCCTGAGGGGCAAAGCTCCTGCCTGCTCTCTTCTCTAATGGTCGCTCCAGGACCGCTGTGACAGACAGCACAATTATCAGTCAAAAGAAACATGTGAACTGCTGACTGATGCTCATGAGATCTAATAATGATGACATCAGGGCCCGCATTCATCACACCTCTAAGAGTAGGAGCACTGATCTAGGATCACTGCTCATGTCACGTAATACACCTCACTATGATTTATGAGCAATTCTGGTCTGCTACTTTGAGATGGTTGATAAATACAGAAGTGAGGAGGAAATAATAATAATCAAAATAATAATCATCAAATCAAAAAAAATATATGGGTGTCACACATAGATCAGTGTCTAAGGGTGAAGTTAACAAACAGAAGAAGTTGCTCCTCCCTCCTCCACCCTTCTCTGATCATTACCAGTAGATGGTGCTACAGTTTAGTTGCTGTCTGTTGAGTCATACTTGGCGCAATAAAACACAGTGGAATCCCACTCACTCTGAAGCATCAGCGAGGTGGTGTAGTAGTTGAAAGGTACTTTAGTGGTCATGTAACTCTCTGGCAGACGGTCTAGTTTGCTCCTGACCAGTGCAGTCTTCCCGACTCCCGCATTCCCCACCAGCATCGTCGCCTGTCCCTTCTCAATCAACAGGTCCATGAAGTAACTGAGACACATAGTCTCTGCCGTGTGTACCAGAACAGCCTGTAATCATAGAAACAGCAGGAAGACAGAGATCAGAAAAACATACATGCTTATTATGGCTTTCTTTGGATGTGATTTATTGACAGACGTGTGTTCAGTGAATTGTTCATGATTTATAATTTCTTGTATTTCCCCATGTACACCGCGGCTATTCTGTCATAATAGCATCATTAGCTCGGAACAAAACCCCTCTAATTACGGCTCAGCGTGAGACTTTGGAGAACTCGCAGCTGTAGGCAGAAGTGTAAGGAAAGACAATGGAGCGTGGGTGATAGCTCAGAGCTCTGCACTGATGCCTTCACCCCCACACACTCCGGTATGGAGTGCAGTAGACGGTAATCAGACACAGTGGCAAGGCTTTCATCCATCGTAGGACCCCTGCCACAACCTCGTGATGTGGCTTTGCCCTCACTCATTATGTTCACTGAGGCGTGCACAGATTTTTAATATGACTGCATTGTTCGTTTTTGGTTATTGTTTTCAAAAGATGGCGGCTTCCTGTGAATGTGTTCAACCCTCTTTGGAAAAGTTTGTGCTTCTACTTTATAAAAAGTGGGCACACCTGTAATGGTGTATCGGGCTCCATTTCAAATGCCGGCACACTGTCGCTCCAAGGCAGGAAGCGTCTGGTCAGCGGGTCCAGGTAGTAGTCAAACACTGTCCCCTGTCCTGGCAGCTTCACAGTCTTCATCTCCTTGGTCCACCACTGGCTAAACTCCATCCTGTAATCATACAGCTAAGACACAGCATAAAAGATACAAATCACACAGGTGTTCATGTAAGACCAATGGACTACTGTATAATGTGGTTTGCCACATTATCTGCCATGTCATCTAGTTCAGTTATACGATATTCTCATGGCCAGTGTGGCACAATGCCATAAACACATCTCACTGGCCACGGTTGTCATTTAATTATAATCACAGGGTATTTTGATTACATATCACCCATTGTTTGCCAACCAAGATGTCTGCAATGATAACGTAATGTAATATTTTGAATACCTGATCTTGATAAAGGGCCCCACCGAAGGCCCAGACGCAGGCGAAGGTGAAGTAGGTCTCATAGAGCTCACGGGGAGAGTCGGCTGGGATATTCTCTGGTGTTAGGAGGCAGTCTAACAGAGCACAGAGAGTCTGAACAAAGAGGAAATAGTTATTCTACTGTGAGACTCCCGATGTGGGTATGCAAAAATAAAGACAGAAAAAAAGACAGACAGAAAGAAAAAAGACAAAACAAGTGTTTGTTATGCACCTGCACCATAGTGTTCTCTGGGATGGGAGTGATGGTCTTGAAGATATTATTTCTCATCTGTTCTATGCAGCGTGGAACATACTTGTCAAACAGGATGGTGAGGTGGGCTCTTTCTGTCTGACGTGGTCTTGTGTCAATCCAGCTGGCAACATACCTGAGCAAGAAACAAATATCACTCTAGCTCCATAAATAAAAGAAAAACGGTACAGTCATAGATTAAAAACCATGTCGTCGTTTGAATACAAACTGATCAGAGAAGGAAGCAAAGAGAAACTGGCTCATTTGGGAGAATGTGACTCAGGCTTACAAATATGTCTGTGTGGCTGGACAAAGCGTCTTCCTTACAGAATCCTCATTTTCGTGGAGCTTTGGGAAGAGGATGACATCAACCTCTTTTCCTGAGACATTTTTTTAAACTGCCAAAGGGGAGCATATTGTGAATCTCCCACTCTCCACCCTCAAAGCCGTGTATCGGAGGAGAAAATTCAAGTTGACTGAGAAAGTGAAAGTGCACCTCCCCCCTTGTTTCTGCCAAGTGTGCACAGTAATTTATGTGAATATATCTGCCTCTAGAGCACTGATCAACTTGATCAGTTTATTTCATTCGTCATTGTGGGTCACCCTCGAGTTAGTATGGAAGCCTGAAGTGGAATTTCCCTTTAAGTTCTCAGTGACTCACGGGTTCCAACCCAGGTCCTGAGGGTTAACGTAGAGGATCCCTGCCCTGGACACGGTGGCGGGCGTGGCCGTCCTCAGGTGACTGATCTCAAACACCAGTCTCATGGATGAGGAGAGAGGCACTCGCTCGTTACTGGCTAGAGTCAGGACCTGGGAGACATTAAGGGTTAAGTAAACATGACGATGGATTGGTCAGTCTGAAGGAAAAAATAATACAAAAAACATGCATGTTAAATACCATTTAATTTTGATTTTTTTTTCTTGTCGCTCAAGATCACAATACCATCATCCATTACATTTGGAAAGGGACCTACGTGACTATTTTGATCATAGATTTCACAATTAGCGCTCAACAGTAAAGAATAGAATTCCGGACTAAGCTAAATCATATCTAAATTAGGGATCCCACAGACAAATCCTCTCAAACAGGGGTCCGTGGACTAATGCGTATCAATTTGGAGGTCCTTGGTATGAAACAGGTGGTGAACCACTGCACTAGATCACAATGCCATTATCTATTCCACTGGGAAAAGACATACATGTACTGTACTTGTACCAGAGACGGTCTAATGATGAGGAGAAATCCGTAACACTAAAGTTGGTGGCAACAACAGAACTACTTGCTACAAAATAAACATATTCAGAGAAAATAATTAAATGTGATGTGATTTTATTTTGAGTAAAATTATAATTTATTGCATCTTGAGGTGAAATGTTTTAAAGTTTAAAAGTTTCATATTGATAACAATTTCTGCTTAAAGGCTGGGAATCTTTCCAAATGAATCATTCTGTGTTGTCAGTAATTTACCAGTGAATTACAATGTGTGTGACAGATTATTAAATACAGATGACTCCCTATTCAAAGTGATAGTCTTGTTAGTCCCCATTATCAATATGGCCAAAGAGTGAACTGACTTCTCTAAACACTCACACACACAGTGAAGAGAATAAGAGAGGATAAAACCATCTTTACCCACCAACACCAGCCTGGTGGGTAGGCTATGTGTTGTATATTTGTGTGAGTGAGCAGGAGGGAGGCACCTTGTTATCGTCCATCACTGTGTTGAGTGACTCAATCCACATAGGATCAATGTCTCCATCCAACACAATCCACTTAGGTCCTGGGTGGGAGATGTTTGCCTGCTCCCGCATCAGTGATGACAGCAAACCTTACATAGGGGACACGACACATCGACAACAATGAGAAATATTCCTCAATCTGTAAATGTGTGAATTGCAGAAATTGCAAATAGCATTTAATTTACACTTCGATCAAAAGTTGTCTTCAAAAACTTTGTCCCTGTCTGTTAGGCTGTTACTATATCAAGTGTTCTAAAGATAGTTATTCTGTAGGGCTACTATTTGCACAATGTCTGCAAATCCTGCCTCCCTTAGTTACTGTTGCTATGTTGAACAAACTGTCAAGATGAACGCCGCTACCATCCGCCTACTACAAGAAATTAAAATAAAGTATCTGTCCAGACACTTAGATAGTAATTCAAGTTACCCAACAGCACCCATTAACCGTTTTTTCCCCCTTAATTTACTTCATCCTCAATCCTGTAACATTCAATCAAACACAGGTCTCAGTTCCTATTTTGACATGTTGAATGTCTTTTTCAGTGTGATGTCAGAGCACTGATAATGAGGAAGTAGTGTCTAAAGACAGCTGTATTGGTGGATCCTTGTATCCGTCATTATTTTGGCAATGGTCACTTCTATCCCAACTCTGTTTACCATCTTTCCACTCTCGAGTGGCAGGGTGGATGAAGCCAAACAACTCATCTGTGTCCACTGCCTTTGGGTTCAGATCATTCCATACAGGCTTCCTCTTCAAGTTGGAGTAGGTTTTATTGAGAACTCTCAGTATCTGTTCAAACAATAAAAACATTTTAACTTTTGACTTTTACATTTCAAATTACTTTTGAGCTTTGACGTGTATTTACATTGACAGGATATAAATTACAACATATTTTATTTCAACCTCTAACCTGGCTTTTCCCAGTCCCGGCATTTCCGACAACAAAGACTGAATGACGCACAGCCATGAGCTCTTCCAACTGCACCACCTGACAAAATAAACAGATTTTTAGTCATCATTTCTGACTCAAAATCATATACACACTTTTTCATTACAACCAGTGAGCAGCTGCTATATCTCAAGTCTAACCTTGAGGATGAATGCCTCCTCAGGCTGCAGACGGAGCTCCAGGGTGGTCCGTCGTACAGCCTGTTCAAACTCAGGGTCTCTCTTCCTCTCGACCCCCATGCCTGGGAACAGGTCCCCTAGCAGGCCCAGAAAGATGGTGATGTCCTCAGTCACTATCTTAGGCATGTTGAAGTCCCTCAGAGCACGCATCAGCACCTGAAAGTTAGATTGTGTGCTTTTAATGGAATTATACAAGGCAAAAGTAGTCATGCAGTCATGAGGTGATATTGGAATGATATGTTACTTGATCTTCTGGTCTAGTTTTGTCTCCTCTTCTCAGAGCCCCTGCAACCACCAAAACAGACTTGACAGCACGCAAACCCCAATCATAGTGGTCCTGAAAGAGATGGGAGAAATATGCAGGTCTGTAAAGATATCATATCATCATGCACAGTATTGATAAGAATTTGAATGTTTTACTTCTATTCCGCTGAGGTAAACTTGTATTGGCTCATGAATTACAGCTCTTAGTTGTGATTTATTAACATCATAAAATATTGTTACAGCTGTCCTCGACTAAAGAAATTCTTAGTCGAATAATTTTTCAGTGACTTTGTCGACTAATCGATTTGTTGATTTAACTGACATACTGCCAAATGTCAGTTTCCCATGTTCCCATTTTGCAAAAATGCAAAAGCACCTATTTAAATCCCAGATATGTGCTTATCAGTTTTCAGGAAATAACAGGAAAACCAGAGATCAACTAAACGACTAACAAATTGTTGGTCGACTAAGACCAAAGTGACCAACTAATTGATTCATCGATTATGAGGGGGCATCCCCACATATTATATCTCTGCGTTCCTCCCACCTGTTTGGAGAGCAGCTGTCTGCAGAGATCGTAGAGCGTGATGAACTTCCTGGCTAGGAGCTTAGCACTGAGGAAGCCCTCTGCCACCAGCATGATCTCACAGATCAGCCCAATGTCAGGTACCACCATGGCACAGGGTCTACAATAGGACACATACCACATTCACAATGAGCTGAATGTTCACTCAATGGACGACAAAGGCATTAAAGTAAGGTTGCACAGACAGTATTTGTAGTGGCCAATCTGGCTCCTCTGTACTTGTACTCAGATCGGCAGATGATGATGAAGATGAAAATGTCCTGAGAATGATAATTTAATGACATGGGATTTAGCACAAAATAAATATTTTTTGGTGGGGAGGGAAAATGTCTGCAGTGTGGCGATTCTTTGAGGTCAGTGAAGATGATCCTAAAATTGTACACAGTCAACAGTATCAATCTATGGTGTTTAGTGGGGGTAGAATCTTCTACGTACTCTGATTGGCACTTGTATCGGTCAATACATGTCATGAAGTACTCGACGAGTGTATTGTTCTGAAAATGTTCTATATTGGTACCACTCTACATTAAAGGTTATTCTACCCACCTGAAGAGAGCTTTGAGGTTCTCGGGTAGCTCTGTCCTGCCGGCATAGCCAGGGTTCATGGTGATAAAAATACCCACAGAGGGTTTCAAGGCGATGTCCTCGTCCAGGAAGACAAACCTGAGAGGTTGAACCGGTGGTTAACTTCAGTTTAATTAAGATAAACAACTGCTGTATCGTGCATGCTCAAGGTAATCAGCTTCACCTCCTTACCTTCTCTTCTTATTGCGAATGGCATCCTGTATGGTTTTGACCTGCACTGCCACGACAGACAGAACCTCCACAGCGATACGGTTGAATTCGTCAAAGCAGCCCCACGCGCCAGTCTGGGCCAGACCCTTGTAGATATTTCCAATTGACTGCAGATGAAAATAAATCACACTTCACATTGAAAGAAATATCATCTCCTTAATATGCACAGAAAGTATGTTTTGAGGAAACAAAATAGTAAGGGTAAACATGTTTGTGCATTTAATTTGTCTTGTCATGTTTAACTCCTTATAGGGTGCTGGTCTTCAAAAAACAAAAGTTTACATCATTGTATAAAAATTGGGAAACACTCCAGTCAATTTGTTTAGATGTTCTTAACAAAGGTGTGTATGCTGAAACATTGAGGTCCAGCTCTGGCTTCTACAATTTACTGTAGTATTAAATGTACAAGAATCTAAACAAATTGACTGGAGTGTGTCCCAATTTTTCTAAAATGAGGGGGAAAAAAGTCACGTATAAAAAACAATTGTACAAAAATGTCCTTTCCAAAACCTCCTGTTTTTATTCACTTGACTGTCACTGACCTTGTAGTCCATCTGTTCTGAGCAGTTGAAGACGTACACCATGATGCCCAGCGCTCTGCCAAGATCCTTGGTGGTCTCAGTCTTCCCAGTCCCAGCAGGGCCTGCTGGGGCCCCACTCATGGTCAGGTGGAGGGACTGGGTCAAGGTGATGTAGCACCTGGAGGTTCCCATGACAATGAGACACAGTGGGAACCACACATGACATACTGCTCATCACATTCCTCCATAGAGTAATGTAGATGTTTCTGGAAAATCCCCTTACAGAAAAGCCACACGAATTCAACATATGAAAAATCTGATTTTTCACGTTATCACACGTGATCACGATACCTTCACATGAGGTACATGTCATTGCATGTGATAATTTGTGACCGCAAAGTTTCAAATGTGATACAATGAAAATATGACAAATGTGAAATCACATTTGAAGTGCTCTAAAAACACTTTAGAAACAAATGTGAAAATGTGATTTTATTTTTCACATGGGAAATTCACATGGCTTTTCTGTGATGTCATGTCATGTCATGTGAATAGGCTGAGTTCTGGCTGGGCAGCGGGTGAATTACCTGTCCGTGAGGGGAGTGATTACTAGACGGGGTGTGTTTCCAAGGTATTCATAAGAGTAAAGGAACTGAGCATCACAGATGTTAGCAAAGCAGTGTCGCTGCTGCTCATCCCAGCAATGTCGCAGCTGAGACAACCACTGGAAGGCCTGTGCACTGGTGACCTGGAAAGACAGACAGCTGCTATGGAACTGCAACAAAAGAACTAACGTGTCTGCCTTGGATCCGCTACCACAGTGGTTCTCAAACTTGGGTACCCAGCAGGGGACCACATGGGTCTCAGGATAAATGTCGATGCCAAAAAGTTAAATTTCGCTCAAAATTGTTAGTGAAAATTATACAGCATTACTTGTGCAGTATATTCTGTTCACAAAATGCCTTTCACTTGGATAAGGATGTTAGGCTACTAAGAGACTTCTGCTTTTGTCCTCATCCATCATTCTGCGACCCACGTGGCCCCTTGCTGGGGACCCATGTTTGACAATGCTACAGTACAAGTGAAATCTACGATGATAATTCTGCAGCTTGTTCACTCAGATAAAAATGAAATGATTATAATTATATAGGAAGACTCAAATATATTATTAACCTTCTGAGCGATGAGGTTGGCCACAACATCTCTGGCATGGACATCAATAGTGCATACAGTCATGATCTTCTGCCTGTCTCCTGAACTCAGCTCTCCCAACAGCATGCTAATCATCGAGTTGAGCTGGGCTATCTGGAGGATGGGGAGAGATATTCAAAACCAACCTGAATAAACGTACTGAATCTTAGAAGAAGATAACTTTATTGTCAATTTACACAAGCAAATTGAAATTTGTCTTTCCGCACATCCCTCCTAGAAACACATAGTCCCCTACATATGCATTTCATCAGAGAGGTCAAGAGTGCAGGGTATCCCACAGTGCTGTGCCCCTGGAGGAGTTTGGAGGTTCAGTGCCTTACTCAAGGGCACTTTGGCAGAGATGGTGGGCATGGTAGATGTAATAACAACCAGTCACAGCTGGAATCCCCACTCCTTGCACTGACAGGGATCAAACCAACAACATGTCAGTTACTAGCCCATTCTGTCACCCCCAACATGAGTCTTGCAAGTTATAGCAGTTATGTCAATTTAAATTCATGAGTGACGTTTCTGCATGCGTCACTAATGGATGTACTGTAACATTATGAAAGTTATTTGTTTCCGTCATAAACTACACTGCTTTTACAACGCAAGGTCATGTGCTGTATTCTGGTAGGGAGGCAAAATAAGCATGCATCTCATTCATCAAAGACCTTGAAGCAAGTGTGTGTGTGTGTGTGTGTGTGTGTGTGTGTGTGTGTGTGTGTGTGTGCGTACGTGCACATGTGCGTGCTCATGCATGTGTGTCTGTGTTTGAGTAATAACATGAACACAGTGTTCCGAACCCTTATAACAGTAAAGCAAATGAGAAGTAATCTCACACTCCTATTTTGACTAAAACACCAGTGGATGGCATGCATTTATCACTGGGTCTTCTATGACAGGAGATCCAATCAGTGCGGTACAGTATAGGTTGAAGGGAGTGAGGGAGAGATTATTCAAACAGTGGCCAAGGACATGCTAACCTTAAGTACTGCTGATGAAACTGACAAGAGTGATAATACACCAACTGTGAGCGCAGCCCCACAACATGGCTCCACAAACCCTCCGCTCAGGTCACTGCCTCCAGCGTGAGATAATGGAACAGGTGTCCGTTCTCTGACAGCTGTCCCCACCTCCACTACAGGTGCACCGCATAATACCTCTATAGGATACCTGAGTAAAAATAATAACTAGGTCCAGACCACCTTGCCTTTCGTGATTGATCCCTACAATTTCAATGTCTTTAATTTGACAGCTGTACACTGTTGAAAGAGCGTTTCATGGACCCGGCATTTCATGGACAGGAGGTGTTATTTTGAACAAAGTCTCAACTTCACACCCACGTGCGTCAAGGTGTTTCAAATGTTGCAAGGGATACACGGCAATGTAGCGCTGACTGGTATCACAATTCATCTGACATCATGTGTAGAAAACCCAATAACAAAGAATTTTTACCAGCATTTAGGAAAATGTTTCAATAATTTTCTGGGAAGCTTAATGCTTCTGGCCCTAGTCCCAGAACCTTACATGACGTTTCATAAAACCACCAAGATGAGTGCTGTGGAACATAATTTATGATGCCAGCAATGTGAGTTGTTTTTTTGCTTTTTATTTCAACCGTGATTGTATTATTGTGAAAACTTTGCCAAATGAAATGTTCTTAGAAATACAAAATCTGCTGTTGCTACTCTGGAGCTTAATGAGATATTTTGTGTACCAACATCTTATTTAAAGTGGTTTAGGTAAATGACCTGTATTTAGCTCAACAAAAAGCTCAACATACCTGCTTCTTATTGTAGTCTTTCAGCGCTGACTCAAAGCCTTCCTCCAGTCTCTCAAACACGAGGCCCATGTCATTGCTCCACCAGATCTGAGACCCGGTGAGGGCCACCTGGGCAGGGAAGTCCAGAACCCACTGCTCCCTGTTCCTGTCCTCATACACGGACACAGCCTCAGACAGGTGACCCCTGACGCACTCCCTCATAGTGCTCTCCAGACGAGTCAGCCACACCTCCACCTTGATGGAAATCAGGCTTGTCATTAGATCGAAAGGAGCATTTTCCCACCTCTTAAGTTAAGACACTTTGATGCTGAGTCTGATCTTACCGGACCATCACAACCACAGTGATTCTGGAATGGGACATATTCGCTCTCTTTGCTGTACATGCCTATCGCGACATGATGGGTATCCACCTCGTCACCGCTGAAGAACTCCAGGTTTGCCATGTTGTCGAATAATTTAGAGAGGTGGCATGTTATCTGCAAAAGACACGGAGTGAGTGTCAAACTAACGAAACTAACAGGGCCGACCTGAATGCTTCGAAGCTTCAATCGCTGTCATGGATGCAAAAATCACTATTTGAATGTGGTTTTTTTTGTTTTTTGTTTTTTTTTACCACTTCAAAAATGTGTCTACATCAGCATAATAAATAGCTTATAGAAATAATGATCCAACATTCATTTTGAAAATCAGTTCTTCTCAGACAAGGACATTTCAGAAAACCCATAGCTCTCATTTACCCACCACAGTCAAACTTCCGCAGGGAAAGAATGAAAAACTTATCATTATTCGCTGATAATTACTGCTGAAGTTTCGAAGCCCAAAAAATGGTAATCGGGACAGCTCTACAGTAGGAATGAATCCCATGTTTCAACACAACATAAATGAAGGAAAGCCCTACTGTAGGCCTACCTCTCTGGGACGACTCCCTTTGGAGAGGATGTCCAATAAGTCTGCTGATGAAACAAAGTAGAAGCGTGGAAAGGCCAGTCTCTTTGTCTCTAGGTATTCAGCCAGAGCTTTTTCACACAGCGCCAATCTTTCAACAAAAAAAAGAAAGAAAAAGGGGGGGCGGGGATTAGTGATCAAAGACCTTTGAGCTATGAACCATAAGATAAATCTAAAAGACAAAGATAAACATTAACCTTTTTTGTAGATCCTCTAGCTTCTCATACAGATTGGGTTTGTTGGTGGCCTCAATGACATTTTTGGTTTTCGCACTGTCCAGCATTAACTCCTGTATTAGAACAACCACATATAGACCTTTTCAGAAGACCTCCAATTTAGAATGTTTATGTTGTCAAGTTAGAAAAGGTCTACAGTAAATTTAGAATGGTGAGACCACTGGAACGAAGAATGTGGTACATGCCCCTCTGAAAAACATCTTTTCAAAGGCTCTAAGATATAAAAAGTGATATCTTATTTGCAATTTCAGTCCAACTTTACTAATATTGGATACTGTAAATGAGATGAGCACCTGAAAGTCAGCATCTATGGCCTGGAATCTGTGAGCGTCTGCAGGCAGCTGGTGGCGGATGTCATCACAGCCTATGAAGATGCTCTCCAGGTGGGCCCAGGTCCTCTGGACCTCCATCCAGACCATCAGCACTGAGTCGGCCACCGTCAGCCGTTTCTGTAGCACTGACACCTGGGCCAGGAAGTGATCCACGTGCTTACTCTGACAGATTCCCTGGAGCTGAACCTGCAATACAAGGACAGAGAGATGGTTGTGTATACTCTATCACAAGACCCAGAAAAAGCTCAAACAGAACCAACAGAACACACGGTTAACTTATTTGTGGTTTAACCCTTTCATGTGTACAATCTTATATGCAAGATAGAATTCTTTGAGAGCTGAACATTCTAATGATGATATAACAATGGCTCCTTGTTATAGAAAGCCAACATAGAATGCCAAGGAAATGCTCCAAAAGGGTCAAAGGGTTAAGAGAATTTGTCTCTTGACAAATAGACACCACGGTGGATGCTAGTTTCAATTCCATGTCAATTCATGCGGCTTTATTTCTCGCCATGGAGACTGAAGGAAAAGTTTGTTGGTGGGGGGTGGAGGGGAGGGGCGGAAGGCATTCTGATGACACAAAGAAGAGGACACTGAAGAGACCAGACCTCTAATGGCTGGCTGTAACCCTCCAGCACATGTGGTGCACGCTTACAAAGACCATCACAGAGCAACAATGTCCTCTGTCCCAGAGCAGCAATAAATCAGAGGTATCAATAGGGACCACTCTGCTCTCAGCTGTGTCGTTTAGACAAGTCAGACAGCACAGCCCCCTCACTGCGTTCTATTCAATACTATGTCAGCAGACGCTACCTACACACAACGGGACTGTCCCTCCAGGACCTAGCACTTACACATTGCATTACAGATTTTATTTGACAGGATGGAATAGCCTAGATTTCTGAAAAATCTAAAGATGACACGGTATGTACTCTAATATAGAGATATTTCTGTAATTTACCTGATGGTCCTCAAGAGTTTCAATGAGTTCCTCGTCACACTTTAGCATAGGCACAGAGGTTTGATAATGGTCTTCATATGAAAACTCCATTGTTTCCCATGTTTGACTTATCTCTGTTATAACCTGAAATGGGAAAAAATGAAATATATATATGACTATAAATAGACAGCATGCTGCAGACACTGCCTTTGTGTGGCATGAAAAATACACTGTGCATGGTAATAAACTGCAATGTATAAATGAGCCATGTTCATATAGTTGACAGCTTCCTGGTTACTTCCCCATACCGGTCCCTTGGTGCAAAGTGCCAAAACATTGGGTGCATTCATAAACTGGCTTTCTAAATGCCAGCGCGTACCTTACTGGACCCTTCATAAATTCAGAGTGCTGTCAGATTTCCCAATTGCTTATTCAGAGCATCAACCTCTCTGCCTGTACAAAGCACTCTCTGGGCACTCTGGACAAGGAGAAGGTGCAGCCAAGTGTTAGATTGTTTACAGCAGTAGTCAAACGGCATCAAGCTAACCAGCTATGCTTGCAATAGCAAGCCAGCTGCCACTCTAAACAATGAAAATAACTCTGACCACAACCCATTTGTATATCCCTCAATTTTTTTTCACTCTATTCCTTGAGTGCTCTCTCTTTTGGACTTATAAATGCTGATTGGTGTGTGTTGTATTGTGGGATAGGCAGGAGGCTGGAGGCTTTATAAACACGGTCCATTGCATTGGAACCTTCTCTATGGCCATTTCTTTGACAGCCTTGTCCACTATGTTGCGGACTTCCTCTTCAAACAAATGGAGCTGCAGAGCCAGGAGATCTCCCAAAGTTGTACCATCAGTCATAGTGAAGTCCATCTACAAAAAAAGGAATTACATTATAATGCAAAGTCATACATTCCCACGACACAGGCTGAGCCATTTAACAAAAAACAGTTGTTGTCCCGGTGTAAAACCTCCACTGTGTGTCTTCATTTACCTTAGTGGTTCTAACTAATTGGACCCAGTGGCGCTCTCGTATGGCCTGGTTCTGTAGCTCGCTAACCGCCCGTAATGAGGTCAGCAGGTTCTTCACGTAGAGGTCTAACCCAGAATAAACAGACCACGTGCGGGCCTCTTTGTCAAGCTTCCTCATGTCCTACATCAACAGAAGGTAGGTAAACACAGTGCGTTATTATAGCGGGCATCTGTTCCCACCGGCGACCATGCAGGGGAACAAGACAGCAGGACAGATACACCGGTGTGATGTAGCGCTGCGCTGGTGACCTCACCTTGGCAAACCTCCTCAGTTCTGCATCCATCTGGTCCACGTTTATCTGCCTCCATTTGGTCATTGTCCAGTTCTCCACGCTGCTCTGTACAGATAAAAAGATGCACCAGCAAAGGTGAATAGAGCTGAGGCTGCTTAATGAGGACATTTAGAGGCAGCGGGGCAATGCATCGTGGTAAAAGAATCAATGGCAACTTCCAAGAGGACAGGCTAGTCAAGCTAAGTGGGACTTTTAGGTATCATCTGATACTGAATACAGATCGGATCCATTCCTTTTACCACACACAGTTCTACCTGTAGTTTGGGGTCACTGGACAAAAATTATTGAGATAGAATCCAATTTTCACCATTAGAGGTCTAACATCTTCCAATGTGTCAAAAACACAGAAAATGAAGTTGCTTTGCTTTGATTTCTGAAATGTACTGAGGGAAGTTCACCTGATACAAACAACCTATTTTATCCTCGTATCGACCTGGTATCCAATACCAGTATTGGTGCATGCCCACTCAGCGTTACCTCGTTTAATACTATAATAGTGATATTTTAGTATACAGTTCACATTTGGCTGTTTACCTGGACATACATAACAAGGTCCCAGAGCTCTTTGAGGACAGTGATCTCGCGTCGGCAGAGTTTGATATCTCTGTAGTCAGGGATGGTGACATCAAAGAGGTCCGTGGACTCCTGCAGCTCTCCAATCTCTTTCTCCAGGCCTCTGATCTCTTTCTCAGACTAGGAAATGGCACATGGAAATCATATTATGTGCAGTGGTGCTCAATCCCATGTAGAGATCTGAAACCTATAATCAATGAAAATGCGATGGGTAAAACCCCCTACTTTCTCCAGACTGATGTAGGGATGCACTGCTTTGTAACTGAAGGGCGCCTCGGTTTTGAACTGCTCCCGGAATTTGTTTTGTTTCACCTGTAGGAAGAGAGACAACAAAACAGTTGGTCTTCACAGTGGTGAATGCAATGGTCTAAATTAGAATGTAATACCTTTAAATACATATATAATTTCTGTGGAATGAATAACGAGAGACAGAAGCGAGCCCTCACCTCAAACGCCATGCACTGCCTCCGGATAACCATCACCTCCACATTCTGCATGGGAGCCACCTCATGCCTCACTGACAAGGCCAGCTTCTTAGCCCCGCTCCATTTTTCAGGGAGCTCCTAAAAAAGGAATTTCCTTCTATTCTTAGAGACTGAATAACCACAACGCAGATACAATATGAGTATTTGAATTGCTATTAAACTTTTTCTATTATTACATAATCAGATTGAGAAAATCTTGTATATTGGTTCCACTCCATGTTTTTCCACAGTATATAAATTGGTAAACATAGGTCAGCCTGAGAGGCTATGCCTTGCATTAACCCATTCCTATCTATCTTTACCTCCAGCTGAGAGTAGACATGGTCTGGGATGGTCTCTCCATATCGTTCCAGCAGGGTGATGGTGGCCTTGAGAGGCTCAAACATCCTGTCTGTGGCCGTCTGTCTGTCTCTGACTGCCAGCAGGTGACTCATTACCTCCACCAAGCCCTGGTGGTCACCCTTAGACACAGGCTGGCCCAGTCCCTCAACGGTGGCTCGAACAAATTCCTCCAAATCATCAAGGCTTTAAAAGCAGAGCATTTAAAGGACCCCAAAATTTATATTTAGGCAATGAACCTCATTTGATAACATTTAGGCAATGAACCCCATTTGATAACATTTTGTCTCAAGGACCCCATACTGAGAAGATTTTTTTAGTAGATAATAAAGTCCACAATTCCATAGCTGTCTACACTATAGTTGAGGTGACAACCGTGAAGAAAGTGAAACCTATGATCAGAATAGTCACTCATATCATTGGGCAAACTTTAAGTGAATGAAATAGTCAAATCAAACTATTCCCCATTTTCTGGAGACCCGCCAGAGACCCCCCCCCAAAGGGTCCCCCAACCCCATGTTGAGAACCATTGTAACAACATAGGAGGTGTGCATTGTATATAATAGCTTTGCAGAGAGAAGGTTTACCTGTGAGTGACGGAAGTCATGAGATGTTCCTTGAACAGCCAACTCCACTTCTTTATAATGTTAAGGAGACTGACTTTGAAAGACTTGATATCCACTCTGAACCATCCATCGAACACCCTGAAGTCTTCAAGCTTGGTAACCTTAGTGTACAGATCTTCATAATAATCTATCTGTAAAGTTAGGAATATGGTATATTAGAAACGCATGTCATGCATGGATAAATGTAATTCTTGAATGAAGAATTGGTCTAATCATTTCACCTGCTCTTTGAACTTCTCGATTGTGGGTGGGCTTTCAGGGAACACATCCTCTCCGCAAGCCTCCAACTCTTCAGTCGTTAGCACGTGTCCATACAGGAGAAACTGCCTGAGAAACTCAGCCCTGTCATCTAGCCAGAGGTGGGTGTAGCAGTCAAACTTTCTCTGGTACTCAAGGGCTTTCTGGAGGACATCCTCCACTCGCATCATGATCTCCTGCCTCAGGTCTAACAGATCTAGCATGTCATCCATCACATCCTGGGAGAATTATATCAGTTTAACAGAATTACCTCAGGAGTATAGCAGGCCATTTTAACATTATTGATTGAATTTGAATTGAAATACTTTATTATCCCGTGGGGAAATTCGGTACACATAAATATACATATATATATGTATATTTATGTGTGTGTGTGTGTGTATATGTATACAGTATATATACACACACACGTGTTGTCGTTGTTATGATGCCTTACCCTATAGGTTAATTCAGAGCTCTTTAAAAAAGAAACCCTCTTGCAACACCTTCATACCTGATAGCTCTCCATGTCCAGATGAACAGCCACCCTGTTCACATTCCTCGATGTCTTGAAGATGTCCCCCACCAGTCCCTCCACCAGCTCATAGAGGCCGTCCCCTGCATCTCGTTCCAGCGAGGGGTGGAAGGCCATTGCTGAGCCGCTCAGCAGCAAGTGGGCCTCAAACAGCGGAGCCTGGCACAGTCCTAACGACTCCATGTTCTCCACAAAGAACTCCAGAGAGCGGCTGATGGCGCTGAAGAGCCCCTCCACCACCATGTCATCTACATACTCCAGGTAGGACTGGCAAGTCTCTGAGGCGGGGTTAGCGTGGAGAAGGGACAAGTTCTCCTGGTGGATTTAGAGAATGTTCGGGAGCAATATCTCATAAGTTCCAAAAATATTTGGACAATGACAGATCCCTTGATGTTCTGGCTCTGAACTCATCATCACGTTGGATTTCAAATGATAAAGTGACTATGATGTCAGGACATTATCAAATTCAACAGCACTTTTTGCACATGGTGTCCCTTTTTGAGAAGTATTTGACTAGCATTTGGGACAAAACGATATCATATTAAATAAAGCGATAACTGTTCAGATATTCTTAATATGCTATGACTTTTAGATGTCTGCAATCCAAATCAATCCAACGGTACATAAATAAACAGCACCCCAAACAACACACAGAGGAAAACTGAACCAAACCGAACGTATGTCAGTGCACTCACCTGTACTAGCTTGTGGATAGATTCTCCATCGTTCTTCATGGAGCTGTATCTCTTGCTGACGCGGTCTCCTCGGTCTTCCAGCAGTATGAGCGCGCCTCTCTTGTTGTCCTTCCGACAGAACACGGTCTGTTTGCTCCATCCTCTCATCAGAGACTGGATGGCATCGCAGTTGTCCTTCGCTCTCTGGACCCTCCACTCCAGGTCATGGACCAGGTCCTTGGTGGCTCCAATGAAGCCCCAGCAGTCCTGGTCCTGCCACGTCAGGTCGGTCTCCGCCCTCGTCAGCTGCAGGTCTACGGCTGACAGCTCCGCTCGGATGAGAGGAAGCTCCACCTCCAGTACTGTCTGCTTCACTTTGTTGTACCACTGGACCAGCAGCTGCAGACCACTCACGTACTGGGAAACACAAGTGTGGAAAGAGAGCATATAAGGTGGAAAATATTAAAAGCATAGCCAAGAACTGTTATTTTGTATTGGAAGTTAAACAGTGGGAGATGTGCCATTATCACTTTTTCACTGGCAATACTGATTCTGAGTCCCAAACTTTTAAGTGTTACAGAGTATGATTCAATTCAATACATTTACTCAACAGTATAGACATTGGGTTCTTTCTTTGATTTCTGACATGTTGCACATGGCTCTTGATATCAGATTTCAGAACTGATTCTAATTCTACAACACTGATACCCTGTTTTAGGCTGGTATCAGTCCGACATCCAGTAGCAGTATTGGTGCATCCCCATTGAATACATGTAAGTTCCAGTTGTGAGTTTGTAAGATGTCAAACCTTTAGGAACATGTCCTTCTTCTCAAACACAGCCATTGCAGTAGCAGGGATGTTAACCTGACCGAGCGTCTGAATATACCTCACATCTCTCAAGACTGCAATCAGCTATGAAAGAAAAGGAAATGGTCAGTAATGTGATAAATATACAATACAGTACACATTGGCAGTAAAATTATTTCTCTTTACCAACAGAATCCTGGAGAGAATACATTAAGTAATATAAAGTAAGCAAATGCATAATTGTTATTATGGCTGTCCTTGACCAAATAAATTCTTAGTCTACTAATAGTCATAGGACTTTATCAACTCATTGATTAGTTGATTTAAACGATAAATATGTGAAAATGTGTTTCCCACATGCAATAATGTAGAAATATTTCTTTAAATCCAGTGCTTACAAGAAATGTGCTTATAATTATTTAGGAAATAACTCATTCACCATGGAAAAGGGCATAAAAAAATGACTAATTGACCAATACAATCTTAGTCGACCAAGACCAAACCAACTGATTAATTGACTGACGGATGAAGAGGGGGCAGGATGTACGGTACCTTTGGGTTGAAGTTGACTGAGATCAGACCAGTTGACCTGTTTCTAGAGATGAGGGGCTGGTCCAGGTTGAAGTGGCAGACCTGGTCCAGTGTGCTGCACCAGTCGGTATATACATCCTCCTCATACTGGTCCAGGAGAGTCAGCATCTCCATGTACATGTGGTACTCCTGTACCATCTCTGACCCCTCCAGAGACCTGGCAAACAATATGGTCATTGCAAAACTATGCATCTATCTATCTATCTATCTATCTATCTATCTATCTATCTATCTGTCTATATATCTATCTGTCCGTCCATCAGTCTGTCCATCTCTCTATCTAGCTATCTATCTATCTAAATCTATCTGTCTGTCTGTCCCCCTATTTTGAGGAAAGCAGTTTGTATTTTT